>KI546985.1:0-27343 GCA_000497225.1 Amanita jacksonii TRTC168611
GACATCACCAGCCTTCTGTGCCACAAGCCATCCCTGTGCCGCCGCTTTGACACGTTCATCAAGCAGGAGGCTTCGGCCCATCTTCTCTCCACCACGCTTCTCCCTTGGCAGCTGTTCAAAGACCTGATAGTGCCGTGCAAGGGCTCGAATCTTTCGTGCATAGTATTTCCCTTCACCCTCATGCCATTGACGTGCAATCTCAAGGCTGGAGGCAATTTTGCCAAAGCCTTTCAACCGGAGAGTCGCAAAGTTTCGCAGGATGAATAGTTGATTTATTTTCGACGCTGGTAAGGATTTCATGCCCTTCTGAAGGTCCTCTTTGATCTGCAACCGCAACTCTTCCCAGCTCCGGATCTCAACACCTGCCCGAATACATTCATCAACGTCATCCTCCCAGCCATGCTCCCTGCTAGCTGCATCTTCTTCATCTGGCCATAACATCACATCGACACTTTCTTCATGGATTTGGGGCAGTAAGTCGACCTCAATAGCTTCGTCCTGGACTGCAGGCTGGATCAGGGCTCTGCCACCCCCCTCGGCACGGATAACTGCACCATCTTCACAGTGCGTTTCTGGATCAGAAGCAACCCTGGGCGCATGGGTGGCTGGTGCAGCTGTGGCTGCGCAACTGGTGGGGAACATGAAGGCATCAAGCTTCATCTGGCCACGGTTGGCCTGGCGATAGCGGCGCTGGGTGCGTTTTGATTTACTCATGACATCTGGCCCCTTCATGTACTTTGTCGGCCTTCCTGCATTATGAAAGATGGGTTAATGTTGGTGAGTATTCGTAAATTCAAGCACAAACCAGTCTTTTGCTTCTTTTTCTTCAACCGAGGTGGAAGCCAGTTCTCATCTGATGGGTCGTCGCCCTCTTTCATAGCTAATGCATACATTCTTTCTTGTAGATCTTCGTCATCCCAGTCCCCACACTCTGACAACTCCTCAAGGTCTGGCTCTGACTCAGTCCCATCGTCATCATCATTAACGATGAGTCGTGTACTGTCGAAATAGACACCCAGGTTGGCTTCCAGGTCATTGCGTTGTGGTTCGGCAGCCTGGCAGGGATTATTTCGAAGCCCAACCATGTTTCGTGCATGTTTTTGAGGTCGTCCGCGAGGCATAGAGAGTAGGCCACCAATCAACAGGAATTATTGGCATGGTAACATATCATTTTTTCCTTCCCTCAATTTTCATCCAATTTGAAATTTGGTACCGTCATCATGCTCGGCTCATCAAGAGCTTTCAATTCCTTATTTTTTTATCATTTTCCTGGATTTTTCGGGGGGGTGGCCAAATTTTTTGGGTTGTGAACGTAAATATCTCAAAGGTTGGGAAATCGGCTCGTAGAATTATATTTATTGGGGTCAACTACGTATGATTTTACAGTTTTTAACTGTTCGGAATGACTGTGGCCGAGCCCAAAATTCGGTCGAGAAATTTACCGTGTTTGTTTGTCCGCAACTGTAGGTACACGTTCTGCAACTACCGGGCCGAAGAGAAATACGTAAGGAAAGGAGAGACGACATCCGCTTCCCTTATTGCTACAGCCTACAATACTAGTATCCATCATCCAAACTTCTATGAATGTATGCGTTACGAAGTAGATAACTAAGTCTGGTAGAAGAGCGATGGTCAAGAAGCTATTACACTGTGAATATTTATGCGGGAAGGATACGGAATTGGACCTCTCCATTCGTATCCTTGAACCTCCGCCACGTGAGTGCTGAATTGGACATCATGTTCCATGCACTTGAGATTCATGCCGTGCCTCATATCTTTATCTTCGTATTCTCCAGACCAAGCAATAAGGACGAAATACTTCAACCGTGGTTCTAGCGCCCGAGATGCTACCATGGCGCCCATTGCGTGCATATCAGCATCTGTCAGACGTGGCACGCTGATCCTTAATGTGTCCAACTGGGGTGCAAGCAATGGTTGTCCGGATGCGCGTGCCAGGACATTGAAAACATCTTTGTACCAAGGAGTGGGATAGAGAACATCTAATGTTGTGACGTCCGGTGTGTAGTGAAGAATTGTTGCAAGTGATTCGGAGTAGCAGCATCCCAGCCCGACGCGGCGCAACTTGCAGGACGACCTAGAGAAAAATGTGTCACAAACCAGTGAAAATTCAGGCCATATTTCCATGTTCGCGTCTCGGTCCTCGACATACAGTTGCTCTAAAGCAGGGGAGAAAAATACCGATAGGATAACGTAGGTTCCCAAAATGAACAACCTCTTCAAGTGTGGAAGAGCTACGAAGGTGCCGGAGGGAAAGCGGTGTATGGGGCGAACACCAAGGTGTGGGCTTATGAGCAATTCCTCCAGATTTGTTGTCTGGGGAAGCACTCTCAAGATGGTAGCGCGTAATTCAGTTACGAAATGTAGGTGAAGGACAGTCAGCGACGACCAGCCTAATTGCCATATTGTCGGGTCGTGTAGGACGAGGCGCCTCAAATGGGGTGTGTGCGCGAAAATATCTTTACAGTCACCAATCCTGCTCGGGGTAAGTCTTTTGTCGAAAAAGATTGTGAGGAAGCATAATTGTGGCAGTCGTTTTTTGATAACAGCTAGTGACTGAATCTCTACATCCTGATCAAAGTAGATGGTAACTTCCCGCCATCGCTCTGATTCCTTCATCAAGAGTTTAAGCATATCGACGTGGTTTGACCAGATCATCGGATTGATTTCGATGGAAATCGGAGTTCCTTGTCCATATAGTAGAAAGGTATCCACGATTTCCATCAGACGTTCAAGATTTCCGATATTTACCTGGCTATAAGCGGGGACTTTGAAGACAAAGGTACTCCAGAACTCGGCGCTCATCGAAAGGAACACGGATCTCCATGTCGAGCAAATGTGGCCGAGATAGAATGGAAAGCGGACAAAGTCCCCGCTGTAATCGGTAAACACCATGAACGGAGACGAAAGCGGTGCTAGGCATTTGTGGATGATTTCTGGAGGTAGAGATTGTGCCAATGAGACTGACATCGTGATAGTTTAGTGGGTGTGGATCAGTTGGACACGTATGTGACCTGGTCCGATCACGTGATGACACTTAGCTTTACTGACGCGGATAGATAGTAAAATACTTACTAATCGCCGCGCAATGCATTCCCGAACTTCCAATGTCCACGGAGCCGGATAGCATGCACAAGGATGCCGGAAAGTCTATACCGGCAGCTACGCTGTTGCAATATGATAACCCAACAACGTGGGATCTTCTCTGGTGCGCACCGTCGGCCTATCGATGCTTAATCCCCGGTAGATACTGATGATCGATTTTAACTTCCGTAGGCAGAAAAATGTGACCCCATGGGTCAAGAGCACATACCACCCCGCTCTCCAAGAAGCGGTTGAAGATACTGGTATTTCCTATCCTAGGGGTTCCGACAAGAGGGCGTTAGTTCCAGGATGCGGAGAAGTTGTCCCATTTTCCTATTGTTCATCTTGGAGATGCTGACGAACGGGATTCAATAACGCAGGGTCATGATGTGATATACCTTGCTTCCACACTCGGACTCCATAGCACCGGATTAGATATATCTCCAACGGCTATTGAACGAGCGACGAGGTATACTTATTCCCACTCTTTGAGTAATGGTGTATCGTAGCTGAAAATCACCTATTATTCCAGCATTGTCAATTCCGCTTCAGATATTCCCAAAGATCTCATTGAATTCGCTACTCGAAATTTCTTCGAACTAAAGCCAGATCCTGATGGAAATAAATTCGATCTTGTCTACGACTTCACGTATGTCTTTGTTGACCCATATGGACTCCGTATTTTTAATCCCGCATATAGCTTCTTCGTTGCTATCCACCCATCCCAGAGGCCTGAATGGGGCAAACAAATGGCAGCGCTCATCAAACCAGGGGGGTATCTCATTACGCTTGCTTTTCCGATTGACCCAAAGGTAGAAGTTGGACCGCCTTGGTATGTCCGTCCAGACCACTACGATGAACCCCTTGGTGGGAACTTCAAAAAAGTGCTCGACAGAGCACCCACAAAGTTTCCACCAGGTGGGAAAGTGGGCAGGCAACATCTATTGGTGTGGCAACGGAGATGAATGGAAATGTCTTACGTGACAGATTAAACTCCCGCATGAAGTGATATACTGCATAGTTGAGCCGTACGATCTAGGTTATTAGTATCTATCATCGGTGTCGTCTGAATCGAGTGGAGGTTCCGTTCTCTCCGACGCAAGATCATCAAGCCCAAAAGACATCTCCCCCCGCGGGGTGGCGTGTGGCGTTACGCTCTGCCGACTGCCAAGGAAATTTGTCTTATGCATCTCGGAGGATGAGCTGATCGAACATAATAGAGTGCGCGCTTCTGACGGCAGAAAAGAAAAAGAAGCTATAGCACCGTGAATAGTCATGCGGTACAGATACAGTACTTGACCTTTCCATTCGTATTCATAGACTTTCACCTGGTTGTGGCTGAGCTGTACATCGTGCTCCATGCACTTGAGCTTCATGGCGTGCCTCATTATTCATCGCCTTCACAACCTCCAGACCAAACAATAAGGATCAAACATATCAATCGTGGGTCCATTGAACGCCAGAGATGCTACCACGGTCTCCATTGTGTGAATGTCAGCACCTGTAAGAGGTGATGAACCGATCTTTAATTTGTCCACAGTGGGGCAAGCGATGGTTGTTCGGGCAAGGGTGTTAGTGTGTCGAATAGAATTTCAAAACTAAGGTAAAAATGTAACGGTGGATGCATATATTGTAGTATGAAATGTAGTCAGGGTCGGCATATGTCAAAAAAAGGAAACGCGGCACGCTCGAAACTAGATGCGATCTTATATATTCCAACACAAAGAACGTACAATATCGTGACGCCTGGTGCGTAGTGAAGAATGGTTGCGAGAACCTCGGGGAAGCAGCGTCCCAACCCAACGCAGCGAAAATGGAAGAATGGCATAGAGAATAATGATTTCAAGTGCAGAAGAGCTACGAAAGTACTGAGGGGAAAGCGACGTGCCGGGAGGTCACCAAGGCTTAGGCATATGAACAATTCCTCCAGGTTCGTTATCTGGAGAAGCACTCTCCTGAAGGTGGCGCGCGCCCCAGCTAAGAAATGTAGGTGAAGGACAGTCAGCGACAACCAGCTTAACTGCCATATCATTGGATCGTGGTGTATTCGCGGGGACGGGCCCGGCTCTCCGTGCCGAGCAGATGTGGCCAAGGTAGAGTGGGAAACGAACAAAGTTCCCGCCATGGTCTGTAGACATCACGAATGGGGCTGTGGATGATTTCGGGAGGTAGAGATTGTGCCGAAGAGACTGCCATCATCGCAATGGTGGTGGCTTACGGCCTTTGCATGTGTACCCTCTGTTGAACAATACTACCAACAATATGCTCCCGCGTCTATGCTTCCGCGTCGAGTTTTCGACGCACCCACTTATTCCCGCGCATTATTCTAATAACCGGGCTTAATGCCCGGTGTTCCCGCTTCCGGTTCCCGTTACTACATCGTCATTATATTCTTGCAATCTCCGCGGACGTAAGTACTACAGATACAATAAATACCTACGCTAGAATACATCTCACCTCAGTAGGAATAAACTCGTCTGAGGTGAGACAATCATATCACATTTTGTATACAAACTCTAACAGTACCTTAGTGTTTACCATCTAGGTACTGTGTTACTCGTTAAAGTACGAATAAACTCGTCTGAGCGTTTACCATCTAGATTGTCCACGCTCTACACCCTCAAGTCAGGAACCCGTGACTAACCGTGACCAGCTAGAGGATCAGATTGATCAGAATTGATTTTCTGTCGGAGACAAGCAATCAACAAACTCTGCGCCAAAACTAGTTATGATTTATAAACCTCATTTTCTCAGCTTTTATTGCAAATGAATTTCTAGTTTTCTAGATCGCAAGGAACATTCTACATAGTTATCAGCAAGATCTTACCATTGCCCATTCTCCAGAAGGTGTATATGACATTTTTCATACAAAGGGAGTTCCCCTTTCTTTCATGATAAAGACGCGTGCGGAGAAAAAAAATACAATAGCGAGGCCGATGGTCAACCCCGCAAATAAGATCGGCTTCCACCATTCGAAAGTCGACGTGAGAAAGGTCCCTGCAATTGGGTTGCCTGCAGAAGTGTTAAGGATAAAACGATCTCTTCGGGGTCCACCCACCGATCAACCCTCCGACTCCTGAACTTAAACTTGAGTGGAAATTAACAACCACATACTTCGGAAAACATACCTGCAAATGCAAGTCCGATGCCTAACCTAGCACCAATCTCAGATTCCGTTTTTGCCATAGATGATAGAAGGGGTCCTAGCAAGCCATAATCTTTCGAGGTGTTAGAAATACCGTCAGGGAAAACTGGGACACATCATACGCACAGGCACCATTAAAAAAACCATATATGATACCAAAGGCGATGATACCCGGTGCGGTTTTAATTCCCAACATTGCAAAAACCATGATAGTCGCGTTCAAAATACATAATATCAAAGTGTTCATGACACCAAATCTATCCACAAATAGATTTGGCACGACTCGACCTATAGCGCTTCCACCATTAAGCGCTGTTAACTATAGGACGTCAATTAGAAGCAAAGAATGGAACATTCCAGGCCGAAAAACTCACTGAGTAGAAAGCAAATTTAGAGCTGACGCCCATCTCTATGGCATATAATTGCAAGAAGAAAATAGGAAAGTACAAGCCACATTGGGCTACAAGGACCCTGACATGGCTTGCATGAATTGAAAGACAACGAAGGATAGAATTCCATACCCTAACGCTGTCGCTGCATAAGCCGGCTCCCGCATGAAAGAAGCGAAATTAGTGAAGATGCTTCCACCCTGTTTTCTTGGCGGGCGTCGAGGTTTCATGAGAAGAATAGCTATCAGAAGCAGGCCGAGGTTGAATGCTGCGCTTGCACGGACAGCGCTGTGAAAGTTATCTTGCCCACGCCAATAAATGAGGTTATTGAGCATGATAGGTTGCAATGCGCCTCCGATGGCACTTCCCTGGAACATAATTAGTAACATATTCTGTTGTTGACCGCAATTGACATACAGCTACAGATATTCCCATAGCAAGTGATCTATGACGATTGAAGTAATGCGATACAATAGCAATGGCAGGCACGTAAAGCATCCCCACAGCGATGCTATTGGCGATCCCTTGGGCAAGGAAAACCTGTGACATTTTGGTCATTTCGTAGCGCTATGGCAATGCCAAGGCTACTCGCCTGCAGAAACTGTTGGGAATGAGACAAAGAAAGCATGAAAATCGAGAAGGCAAGTAGTATTGTGCCGATAATGGTGATATGGTAGCTGCGATGCAGACGGTTATGGATGAGCAATTTTCTTGAACGTGGCAACAACTGAAGCTCACAAGTAGCCAGCATCAAAGGCCCTACCTGACAGGATTCCTACCATCAATGCGATAAATAGCTGCGCGCTACCAATCCAACTTATGTAGCATGTTAATGGTGTCCAAACTCTTTGGCTGGTCACGTACCCAATCTGCGAAGCTGAATAATTGCTTAGATATATGCGCACATAATAGTCTGATCAACGATGGCTCAGGATCAGTGTGTAACGCAAGCCGGAGGTGCTTGCCTTGATATACGCCAAATCCATTGAGATATCTGTAGTTGTGTTCCATCATCACCATTCTGTAAAAGCGTCCATTCCGGTAGCTTACCCGAAGCTACAAAACTGACAAAGGAAACTGCAAATATGTGTTTGGTTCCGCCCCACAATTGAACTTCGATTACCTTACCTTCCAGCGAGGGTTAGCCATGCTCTTAATCCACCATCTGGGAAGGCCATAGTCGATTCTAAGTCCTCTTCTGGTTTCGACTCATCTTTGAAGCCGACTTTGTCAATGCCAACAATTTTTGCGTGATCACCAGAATCCATGGTAGGATGAGTCCTTGAAATGTGAATAAGTAGTATGATTTAAGAGAAATAATGTGGAATACTTATATGCGTGGATTTAGTCGCTGTTGACCAGAATTGTTCGAACGAAGGTTCCAGTTCCACGCAGAAGCAGTATTGTATTGCAGGCCTCCGAGGAGCGCAAAGCCGTTCCTGTAGCATCCCGTCGGCATTCCGTTGAATGGTGCGATGGAGTCATGGAAAGAAATTTGATCCTGGCATCATGAGAATAGATAACATATTAATACAATTGCAAAGTATTTGTATAGGGATACGAAAGATAATTTCCTATCACCATGGAGCTGGCATCCTGATTAATGAATTATCTGTAGGAATCTATCATCTGTAGATGGGCATTGTCAGATGAGGGACGAACGTGTGAGAAAGGAAGATCCCTTGAACTACTCAGCCGAACAACCAATGTAAGTACGGCCGATTTTATGAACTCGAAACGGAGCGCGGAACCGTGGTTACCGAACTCAATGATATGAGTCATGAGTTTCCTGGGTACTTGCACTCACAAAGAGCAATAGCATTTCTTCTGGCAGCTGATAGGGCAGGGGCGCTAAACCGTTCAGTGATGGGGCTAACCCTCTGAATGTAAACGGCGCCTAACACATACAAGACAATGCAAGAATATTGGAGAACTGGTCAATTATGCGGAAGGTTGTACTTACTTGCCAATTATAAATTACATTCCCATGGGTAGCCTGGGCTCACTAGCCGTGGAACCATAAGGGCCGAGCATATGGATACCTATCCTACCCCCGAATTCAGGCCAGGGGAAAATACACCAGAGGAACGGAAGGATGGTAACGGCAACTCATAGCCCGCCGGTAAAAAGTCAAAGGAGGATATCGGGTGTAAATCTTTATGAATCAATCTCATGACATTCTATTGGAAGCTGATATTCCGCTGAGAAAGCATCGCACCTCACATCTAATATACCCACGCAAGTGTGACTTCCATCTTTCTCTTTTCAAGACCACTGTTTTGATCACGGGTGCCGTTACGATAGGATCCAAACACGCCAGGGGCTGATTGTCAGGTGGCGGCTGTAGCCGTCACAGCTTCATAATTCATGCCCAGGGAAGTTCAGGTCGCATGGCAGAAAGATTTTTCCTTCAGCCGATGACTCATTGTGGCTCCGGTTGATGGGAAGAAACTGCCCAATACGGTGACTAAGCTTGGTGACCCAGCTCTTAATGATCTTAACCCAAAAATCGACAAGGCTTCGCCAGAGGCAAGAGCTTAATATGCTCAGCTACCTGTATTAGTACGCCACGATGATCCAACGACTTGGGGCATTCCATAGCATGTTGCTATACTAGAAAATAGTATGGAATTGTCAATGTATTTTGCGCAGAAAATTCCCTGGAACAAATGGGCTTACAACCCGACCCTACGGGAAGTGATCGAAGATTCAGAAGTTGAATACCCTAGGGGCCGACGCAAACGAGCGTTAGTACTGCGTTAGTCCCAGGATGCGGGCATGTGTGTTCTTCACCTTCTCAATGGATCTATCTGATTTGCAATCTCTTTTTAGGGCCAAGACGCTCTAAGGCAGGGCAATCATCAAATCTGAAACGGCTAATCATTAAGCAGCATTCTTAATCCCAGCCTTGTCAATTCAACACCAGATGCTCTGAAGGAGCTTATGTTCACAGCTGAATTTTTTTTCCCCCCGAGGCTCAGCACAGACGCGGATAAAGACGATCTCATTCAGGATTACACCAACCTTCCTTCCTGATATTGAACGTTGACGTCATAGTCTCTTCATCCCTCACAACACGTCGAATGGGGAAAACAAATGGCCGCTCTAGCTAAGCCAGGGGGTTATCTCATCACTGTCGTGTTTCCAATCGATCCGGAGACAGGCACTGGTCCTCCTTGGTTTGTTCAACCGAGTCATTATGAAAAACCGCCTGTCGGCTATTTTAAGAAGGTTGTGGATAAAGCGCCTACCAGGCTTCCGTCAGGATGGGAGGAGGGAGGGCAGCATTGGTTGGTATGGCAGAGGATCTGATGCGAGCGGCGAAATACTTAGGAAGTAACCCTGGTCACGTGGCGGCATATCGGATGACTGTACGCGGCATCCGCCATTCGACCATGTCAGGTATATGTTAAATGGGCCAAACATGGCTAGCAAAACGCAGTTGGCAGGAGGTAAACGTCCGCCTGTTCTCTAAATTATAGTTACCCCATGTGTTTGTACTGAACCACCTATGGGGTAATATAGGCGAGTGCTCGGTAAAGCACTCGGTAAAGTGCTTGGAAACGCATTGCAAAGTCAGATGACAAATTTCGGCACGCCCACCCATTCCAACAGCATAAGTACTTACAAATGGCCACATGATGCGTTCTCAAACTTCCAATGTCTAGCGACGAACTAATCACGAAGCTGGATATCATGCCCACGCATGCTGGAAAGTTCATACAGGCGACTGGGTTGTTGCAATATGATAACCCGACAACGTGGGATCTTCTCTGGTGCGGACCGTCAGATTATCAGTGTTTAATTTTGGTTGATGGCTGCTCTGTAGGCAGAAGAACGTGACCCCGTGGGCCAGAAGAACATACCACCCCGCTCTCCAAGAAGCGATTGAAGATACTGACGTTAACTATCCTAGTGGTTCCGACAAGAGAGCATTGATTCCAGGATGTGGAGAGGTTCGCCCAGTTTCCTTGTGTTGATCTTTGGGATGTTGACGAACAAGACTCAATCATGCAGGGTCATGATGTGATATACCTTGCTTCTACACTTGGGCTCCATAGCATCGGATTAGATATATCCCCATTGGCTATTGAACGAGCGACAAGGTAGACTTATTCCTGCACCTTGAGTGGCAGTATATCATGACTGAAAATCACCTATCGCTCCAGCTTCGTTGATTCCGCTTCAGACATTCCCAAAGATCTCGTTGAATTCACTACTCAAGATTTCTTTACTTTAAAGCCAGAGTCCGACGAATCTAAATTTGACCTTGTGTACGACTTCACGTATGTCTTTGACCCATCTAGCTTCCATATTTTAATCCCGCATATAGCTTCTTCGTTGCCATCCACCCATCCCAGAGGTCTGAATGGGGAAAACAAATGGCAGCCCTCATCAAACCAGGGGGTTATCTCATCACACTCGTTTTTCCGATTGATCCAAAGGTAGAAGTTGGGCCGCCCTGGTATGTCCGCCCAGAGCACTATGATGAACCCCTTGGCGAGAACTTCAAAAAAGTACTTGATAGAGCACCCAAAAGGTTCCCGCAAGGTGAGAGAGAGGGCAGGCAACATCTGTTGGTGTGGCAGAGGCTTTGATGAAGTGAAGTGCCTTTCGTGATGTATTAGCTCCTGCGTGAAGCGACATGTTGCATAGTAAAGCCAACGATACAGATTATTGGTATCCGTCACCACGTTGAGAAGCGGCTGGGAAAATCTATCAGATTTAGATATCTACATCATATACATGCTGGAATCTATATATCTATAGCTCCTACTTTTGTGAATAAAAGAGAGAAACCGGGCGCACAAGTCTAAACGACACTTCCTCAGCTTAATATCTTACAGTTCCCTTGATATTTTATATGTGCGTTCAGACCACCATTGTACCCCTTTCTTTAACAAGAAAAACGCGTGCCAAAGAAAAGCACACTGCTGCCAGGCTTACAGCCAGTCCTGCAAACAAGGCCGGCTTCCACCACTCAAATGACGACGAGAGAAAGGCCCCAGCAATTGGGTTCCCTGCTGGGGCTTCAGGCGTATTTCAATATTCTCAGTTAATTATACTCACCAATCAATCCTCCTATTCCTGAGGATAGAAAATTGCGCAATTCAAGAGAATTTGTCAATCAACTCGTTCGGAAAACGTACCTGAAACTGCAAAACATATACCTATCCTGGCGCCTATCTCAGAGTTCTTCTTGGCCATGGCCGAGACAAGAGGCCCTAGCAAGCTGACATCTTTGTACCTGTAAGGAGTGTATCGCACTTTCTGAAAATCAGATCACGTACAAGCACCCTGGAAAAAACCGTATATGACACCAAAGATGATAATGCCAGCTGCGGTTTTGATACCCAACATTGTGAATATCATGACTGTTGCGCTCAACACAGATAATAACAAAGCATTCATGATGCCATAACTATCCACGAATATGTTTGATAGAATTCGTCCCATTGCGCTCCCACCGTTGAGGGCTGTTAACTGTGTGCGGTAAATGGCGTCAGCAATGCTTATATTATTTAATGTTGAAAAACTCACCGAGTAGAAAGCGAATTTTGGATCAACCCCCTTCTTGATTGCGTATAATTGTAGGAAGAACATGGGAAAGGACATGCCAACTAGTGCAGGGAGCGTCCTTGCATGGTATTCGTGAATTGAAAAATAAAAAATGTGCATTAAGCACATACCCTAACGCAGTCAGCACATAAGCTGGCTCCCGCATGAAACTACGGAGATTAGTAGATAGACTACTACTGTCCTGGTGTTTTGGCGGCTGGCGAGGTTTCATGAGAAGGACAGAAATTAGAAGCAGGCAAAGGTTGAACGCTGCGCTTGCACGGATGCCGTTGTGAAAGTTGTCTCGCCCCTGTCGATGTATGAGCCGATTTAGCATGATAGGCTGCAGTGCGCCTCCAACGGCAGACCCCTAGAACAACATTAACGTCTCTTTATTAATCACTTAAATGACCATACTGCTGCAGATATCCCCATAGCAAATGCTCTACGACGACTGAAGTGATGCGATAGAATAGCAAGGCTAGGTACATAAATCATACCAATAGCGAAGCTGCTCGCAAGTCCTTGGGCGAGGAATACCTACGACACTAGATCATTTGGAGTGTGCCAAAGATAACTTGAAGTGGTTCTCACCTGCGAGAACTGTTGTGGGTGGGACAAGGAAAGCATAAAAAGGGAGAAAGAAAAAAGTAAGGAGCCAGCGATGGTGATGTGGTAGCTATTAGGCAGATGTTATTATTTAATTTGAACGTGATAGCATTTCAAGGCTCACAAATAACCGGCGTCGAAGGCTCTTCCTGATGGTATTCCCATGAGTAATACAATACATAGCTGCATGCTTCCAATCCAGCTTATGCGGAGAATTAGCATTGCCACGAACCGATTAGCTCATACTTGAGGACGTACCCGATGCGAGATGCTGAATAATTGCTCAGGTAAATGCGTACATAATAATCTGATTAACCATCCATAACGTTTGGTATGAGATACAGCCGCGACTGGTAGTACTTACCTTCATATATGCCGAATGCATTGAGAGATCTGAGTTCAGCGCATCAGAGGCGCATGGCACGTGAATACGGACAGCGAAAACGTACCCAAAGGTGCAAAATTGGGCAAGGAAGCTGCAAGTACCTTTTGAACTTCCATCACAAGCTAGTTCACGATAATCGTACCTTCCAACAAGAGCCAACCACGCCCTTAGTCCACTATCAACAGTCAGGTTTGTTGTCCCCGAGTTGTCTGTCGGTTTCAATTGGTTATTTAAGTCGACTTTTTCAGTGTCAACAATTGTTGCTTGATCATCGGAACTCATGAATCCTAATGGATGAATGATTATGTTTACGTCCCAACAAGGAGAATAAGGCATACTATATGTGCTCACGAAGGCTTGAGAATGGCAAGTGGGCGGTTTAGGGGGATTCAGGATGAAGGCTAGCCAGGTCATTGTCCTCCCTTTTAACCATTTTCTTACGATAGTTCCTGAGGCACAGACGCCTTTATTACAGCAATGGCCCCCTCGAAAAATACCGTATTTTCTGGCCTATACTTGGTCCAAGGCCCACCAGGGCTGTAATTCTGAGGAACCCCTTGATTCGATGTTGCGCTGGCACTCCACAATTAGATTAAGGAAGGTCATAGGAGGCATTCTAGACAATCAGGAGTGCTGCACCCCCCATCAGAGCCCAAGACGGGATCCAACAACAAGCGCACGAACAAATTCCGTTGACAGTCGTGGAAGAAGAGTCAATGACAGCGGACGGAGCCATGGACATCTCGGAAATACTTTGAAATTACATTTTTTTCAGCATAATGTACCACTGATATGGGCACGACATACCATATAAGAGAGCATAAGATTAAAGCGTGGGCAGGTGAGAAGAAGAATACCCTTGGAGCTCTTATGCTCCACATATCCACGACTGATTGGCATTTTCGACCATCGTGCCTCGTCAATAGGTCTAGAGGACACTAGGGCACAGGCACCCGACTCACCGATAAGGATCATGATAAATTTCCGCGTTATGCACTCGCACTGACACGGTACCCTTTTCCCTTGCACCCGAAAAACATGGAGCATCAGAATATTCAGCACCGAAGGTCCAACCCCGCGAATGGAAATGCTGCGTATCATATAGGGGTCGGTGTGGGAAGAGCGCTGGCGGAAAGGACTCACTATTCGCAGCTGGTTGGAGAACGGGTCAGTTTTCTAGATTGATGTAATACCCCATCGCGATTTGTGGACTCACCAGATGTCTGTTGGTAATACTACGAAGTCCTTGGACTCCCTACATGAAGGACCGCGGAACCGAGGCACATACCCATTCTAGCATTGATTTCAGGCCCAGGGGTCATAAAAGTATTGAGACGATTAATGACTGTAACGCATGGCGGGGCCGACTTCTCGTAGTTCTATTCGGTGAAAGAGGCGAGAGCTTAGATGACAACCTTCAATCAATTCTTGGACAGGACGCGTAGTGGTACGTGAACTCCTTAGTAAAGTCACGCATCTGAGGAGTTGCGGTGTATGCCGCCGGCATGGAGTGGGTCGTTATCTTGAATTAGCCTGTTCAGGATATCATATGGCCTACTTCACAGCATAAGGACTTACACACATTGCATGAAATTGGCGAAAGATAATTAATAAGTGGCGGAGAACACGGCCCGCTGTTTTACGCTAAGAAAGCCGAATTCGTGAACTTCCCACGATACAACCAGGCACAGGGTTGCTAGTATTTTTGTTATTCTCTCCCATTGTCATGGTCTGAATTGTCCTTATTGATCACGTCGGGGTATTTCACTGATTACCGGGCCAGTTATTGTGGATTGGCTTTACAGTCGGCTGAGTACATTGGAACACACAATCGCACATTCGTGAGTTGGTTACACCACTGCATTCGATTGGGTAACGGAATGCCGTTTTTGTACTCTTGCATTATTTTGTGCCTTTGGTAAGTGCCTCGACAGTCCCGTATGAAAAGCGAGAAAGCAAACAATAACGAGCCCGCGATAGCAATGTGGTAACTGTCATGCGGAGTTGTGGATATCCTGATCTGGACATCTTGATCCAAAAAACGTACAAATAACCTGCGTCGAAGGCCCTCCCTGATGGTATTGCCACTATCCAAATAACAAAAATCTGTGCGCTGCCAATCCAACTTGTGTGACAAGTGAGCTCCAGTCGGACTTTCACTTTTGTATATACCCTACGTGTGACGTCGAATAATCGCTTAGCTATATATATGTACATAATAATCTGATTGGCAATAACACTCAGCATCGCATCAACGATCCAAAGTAGCGGTGCTTGCCTTGATACGCGCCAAAGGCGTTGAGATATCTAGGGTAAACACTTGAGCCTTTTACAATATGTCACCAGTTGCTTTGTAGACTTGCCTCCAGCTAGAAAATTGGGCAAGGAAACTGCCAGCGTTGTTTAGCGTTTAACGTCCACATCACATCGGATTAAAATGGTCATACCTTCCAGCGAGCGCCGGCCACGCTCTTAATCCCCCATTGGAATAGATTGGTTCTGAGCTTTCTTCCAGTTTTAACTGACCCTGGTGGTCGACCTATTCAACATCGACAATTGTTGCACGATCATCAGAACTCATGATAAGCTGAACCCTTGATAAAAATGAGTGATCATAATTTAAGGGGAAGAACATAGGCATACTATATGTGGTGACTTGCAGGTTTGAAAGCTGTCGACAGTAATTACTGTTGGATCGAGGGTCGGTCGGGTCATATTAACAAATTCCGATGATGGTCATCCAAAGACATATCATACTTTTCAATGGGTGTGCCTCTAGTTGCCCAACGGCCTGAACGCTTGTGAGATAATTCATTCAACGCTGCGTCGGCACTCCGTCGAATAAATTGGTCTGTGAAAGGTCTTGCGATGCATCCTAAACGGTTGGAAGACACACATTTCCATCTGAGCCTGGGGTTAAATCTTAAGGGTGACCGCATGATCTCTCCCAGCGACAGTCGTGGAAGCAAGATTCGGCAATAGCGTTATGAGTAATACTATCGCAGCTATTCATTGGCAAGAAGTCGGCACCTTGTTTTTCTGTAGGAAGTTACTCACCAGTAACGTTGTGGTCCTACTGTTTGTTTCTTGTGAATGAGCACAAGAATAGAGGAATACTATCTGGGCAATGGTCATGGAGCAGCCATACATTCAGTACTGGAGGTAGCTGACCCTGGATATAGAAGTAGTGGTCCACCATATTAACAGCGGTATGAGATAAGGGTCATCCACAAGCAAGTTGTATTTATTAAGCCATGAGTGCATGAGTACTTGATTGCGGCTAAGGGCATTGTACAAATAGCCGGAGAAGCCGATGGAAGCATCAAATTTCTCGAAGTCATGCACAAACCACCCGAACAGTTGGACCGCCCCCAACGGCAACAGGTATGGAAACCTTGTAGACTACAGTTTCAGAATGCGGGTAGCTAAGAATATCGCAACGGCGTTTCTCCGGGCCTTACCTATACATTGACAATGCAAACAAACGCTTCCCCCTTCTGTCCAAGCGATTCCACCCAAGCTCCCACGCTGACGATAACCTGAAAGAGAAGAATGAATGTAACCTTTGCAACCAGGCACCACATCAAGATACTGTCGACCAGATGGCAAATTCAACTCACTTTCTACTTAGAAGATGTGCGTTAGAGTATGGTATTCCGGTAGGAGGAAATTAGATTCTGCCATTGCGAAACTTGATGTCTTGGGGTGACTGCGGAATTCCTCAGCGAGCTTGATGCGGAACGGGATAAACTATTTACAACCGTACACCAGCATTACCATGCTAAAGGGGCTGAGGATACGCTCGTATGGACATGGCGTGGAAAGCATCGCCCCTCAATAGGCCTCAATGCTTACGACACTGACCCACTGCATGGACGTTGCAGGTGACACTGGGGGTCTTGTGTCGGAGGCAGTTGTATTTACGTAATGGTGCCTTTTCTCCATGGCCGCGTCTCAGAACCCCCTTCATCTACGCCGTACATGGACGAGACGTATATAAAGGATCCCGCCTCCTCGGCTCACACAAAAACCTTGATTCTTCCTAATCATGTTGTTCTTTGTTTTAGCTGTCCTTTTTACGCCCATTCTTGCCTCGGTCCACAGCTGCGACATCAGTCAAGCAAAACTTGTCCTCCCTGCAAATCAGACAGCATTGCCACCGCCTCCAGATTCCCCACCTCTGTACATAGCCTCCGCATTTGGTGTACAAAACTATACGTGTAATGCCACCTCTAGCAAATGGGTGTAAGCAGATTTTCATTGCTTGGATACAGTGTCTAACCTTGCATATAATTCAGCTCGATCGGGGCCGTTGCTGAGTTGATCGACATTTCGTGTCTTTACGGCACACCCGAGTTCAATCACCAGGATGGATTTTACACCTTGTGGACCCAGTTGCCTGATTCCGTCACCATCCTAGACGTCATCTCCTTCCTGGGCAGCAGCAAGTTCGTACTGGGCCAGCACTATTTCATCCCGAACCCTATCGGTACAACCCCCGCCACCTTGCCTAAATGGGACTTCACCTCTGCTTCACAACAAGGCAACCCGAACGCGTATATTGTCGCAACAAAAGTTGGTGACTTGCCGGCCCCGACGGGGCCCAATGACGTAGATTGGTTGCTGCTGAAAGGAGTGGCCGGGGGCTTGGCGAAGGAGGTTTACCGAGTTGATACCAAAGCAGGACAACCACCGGCTTCGGTAAGACCCACAACTGGACTACTGTATGCCAACCTAGCTGACCGCGTTCGACGTGATTCATCAGTGTACCCCTGGATCGCCTGTGCTGTCCGTTAAATACGGCGCGAAATATTGTATGCGTTCATTTACATCAACACTATCATCTGCTAATGGTGCTTTCGTAGGGTTCTATTGAGTCCTGCTTTGGAAATATCATCTACCTCACGACGGCCTGCATGCGGGTGGTTTTGAATATTATTTTCCGTATTACAGACTGATGTTCGCACTGCGTGCGCCCACATCGAGAGGTTGTTATATTATTCGATTATATTCAGTATATAGGCCTTTTATACGTAGAATAGCTACTAGTAGTTAGGATTTTCTTAACCCACTATGTATACCAACTCCTTGCTGAGAAAAGGAAATCTTCACCGCCCAAAGCGTATTGTCGTGGTTGTTGCACTCGTTGTGTTCGTTATTTGCAACTGGGAATCCTCCGATTCTTTGTCGTTTACAGTAACGCAAGTGACAAAACCATCACGCGTAAGCTCCGGATGCATATACCAAAAACTCGTCATACAATGAACTAGCGCTCCGCCTTTCACGATATACACATCCACCAATTCACGATACCATGAAGACAGAATCCCAGTCGGAAGGCTCTAGAGGCTCTCCTGCCGTTCGCGCAGTCAAAGATATCACCTTTGGGAGCGTGAGTCCAATCCTTTGATGAATAATCCAAACCACACACGCATATATATATGGTTGAATTAGATTGCAGGAATGGCGTCAAAAGTTTTTGAACACCCTTTCGATCTGACGAAAGTGCGGTTGCAGACACAGGTGTTGGAATCTAAAGCACGGTTTGATGGACCTATAGACTGTTTGGTGAAGACGTGGAAGACTGAAGGGGTTAGAGGTCTTTTTCGCGTGAGTCCCTACCGTTGCGTTTGGAGGTCTTACCGCTTAGATTGGCTTGTAGGGCCTCCCTGCTCCTGTGGTCGGAGCTATGGGAGAGATCGCCACCCTCTTTCTATCCTACAGCGAAATACAAGACCTAATCCGTAGAATGAACCACCAAAGTTTAGACTCCAAACTAACGATACCCCAACTCGCACTGGCAGGCGCCGGTGCTGGTGCTATCACAAGTTTCATCCTGTGCGTCGCTCCTCCCCACTCTAAATTATACTCAAAAAAACTAATCGAAACCAATATCTTCAGAACTCCTGTAGAACTCGTCAAATGCAAAATGCAAGTCCAAATGATCGTACCAGCTGGGGAGCGACAACTCCTAGGACCTACACAAGTCCTCACCTCCGTCATCCGCACCACCGGTATCCGCGGACTCTGGCTGGGCCACACAGGAACCTTTCTCCGGGAGTCGGGCGGCGGAGCCGCCTGGTTCGCCACCAAAGAATTCGTCGCCTCGCTCCTCCTCCGCCACCGCATGTCCAAGCAAGAAGGCCGCAGCGTCTCCCTCACGTCCGCCAAGAGCACGGAGCTCCAGTCTTGGGAGAGTGCCGTGTCAGGCGCGTTTGCAGGCGCTATGTTCAACTTTGTCATGTTCCCTGCGGATAGCGTTAAGAGTGCTATGCAGACGGAGGATGAACTCCGTCCGGCGAAGAAGGTAGATCCGAATGGGAAGCCTCCCCCCAAGCCGTCGTTTTTGGGCACATTTAGAGCTATGTATAGAGCCCAGGGTATTAAGGGGTTGTATGCTGGATGTGGGATTACCGTTGCTCGTTCGATCCCCAGTAGCGCCATTATTTTCTTGATTTACGATGGGCTGTCTAGACGGTTTGGGAGGGCGGATGGTGCTGATTGACGTGTATACCATGATGATGCCTTTACCCCTTACTAGAGAATAACTGTGTCAATGTTTGTACGCCAACACAATATTTTGTCCTACTCTCCAACCGACCACCTCCATGCTCTCTTTGCTACGTGTTGCAAACAATGTTCGCAGCCACCGAAGCGCTCTATCATCCTTGTCACATACCATAGCCAACAGAACAACCCGTCTGTCATCTACACCAGGCACGCGGTACGCATCCTCCAAATCCAAACCCAAGCAACAAAAACAAGTCAAAGACACCACCACCACCAACAACAACAAATCACCCGCCAAAGAGCCCAAAGACAAACTCATCTCCTCCTCCACCCTCATCCCAGGCTCACAGCAACCCATTGTGGACGAATCCACCCGTGCAGAATACGCCAAGGCAGAAGCCACCATGCGCACTGCGGTAGACTGGTTCCGCAAGGAATGCGCCGCCGCTGAGTCCCGCGCAAGTGGGAGAGTCACTCCGGCGCTGTTGGAGCCTGTTAGAGTGAAGCTTGCAGGTGCGGCTGGTGCTGTGGGGTTAGACCAAATTGCTACGGTTGGGGTGAGGGAGGGTACGACGTTGATTGTGAGTGTGTTTGATGAAACGGTGAGCCTTCTTTCTTACCTTGTCTCTCCCTTCCTCCCTCTCTCCCTCTCTCTCCCCTCTCTTCTTGTTCTCTTCCGAATTCCAAGTTGACTTTTTGATGGTGGGTTTGCCTTAGTAGTCCATAAAACAGGTCGAGCAGGCTATATACGAGGCAAAGATTCCCCATGTCGTACCTCAAAGGCATGATGCCCGGACGATTAAGATCCCTATTCCAAAGTACGCTTTTCGTCCACGATAATCGTATGGTATCTTATAGTTTCTCCCCTTCAAGGCCTACAGTTGAGACTAGGATCGCCGAGTATACAGCGCAACAGCGAAAAGCGGAAGACATCCGCGTCCAGATACGGAAAGCTCTTCAAGCTAGTTTAAAACGAGGTAAATGGGACAAACGCTCCGTAGAATTGGCCGAGGTTGGTAAACTTATTAATAACGCACAATTTTGCCTGAGCTGAACTCGGGATGCAGTTCCAGAAACTATCTGATCGGCATATTAATGAGGTAGACCAGACTTTGGTTATATTGAAAAAGGCAACGGGTGCCAAGTAATGTAAACTAATGGACTTCATATACATGGAGAGTATTGTTGACATCGGCCGCTGACTGTGTCGTACTTTAAAATAAAGAAAGGTAGAGATAGGGCATTGAGTAGAGTGGAATATAGAAATGCCCTTCAGTAGTTCGTGTTACGGCGGCCGTGAACGTCAAGACCAAAAAGGTTAGCTAGATTGGGGCATGAGATCAACACCAACCCCTAGTTCTGTATCCTTACCGAGTTCTCGAACGGACAGCCCTATTTTAAGTTTCCCGTTAGCAATCGGATAGTTGAGGCCACTATGTGACTCACGTTTCATCTTCTTTCCGGTGCCTTCCCCGAGGGATCCATCGGCCAGCGATTGCTGAAGGTTCACTCTTGTCAGATGCGGAACAAAGTCCAACGGGTCATGAACTAACCTTTCTCAACTGCAACTCCAATACACGGTCTTCGACAGTATTCGATATGACGAGTCGTTGAACTAAGACGGGCCTTGTTTGCCCCAATCGATGAACGCTGACGAGTTTACTCATCAGGCGTAATTATAAAGACGGGCGAGGTCTCAACACACCGATCAAATGCCTGAGATTCTATTGCTTGAGACCAAGCTAGGTCCAAGTTGATGACATTGTTAGCACGAGTGAGATTGAGCCCGATCCCTAACAAATTAGGAAAATCATTAATCACCACCACTACCACCAGGTTCTAGTGTACCCACCTCCACACTTCAGAGACATGAGCATTACTCGGGCTTTGTCTTCGGACATGAAGATCTTAACTGCGCCGTCACGTTCACTTCGCCTCATATCGCCCTGGTATCTAATCTCTGTGAATATCATCGTGTGCTTGAAAACATCATACCGCGTACTTTACATGCAGTATGCCACACTCGGTAAGATAAACGGACACTAGCGATAAGCAGGATGTCCACTGAGAGATTACCAGAACCTGCTTATCCAATTAGCTCCTTTTTATTGAAAAACAATAGCCTTATGTTCACCTTTTCGTCTGGCTTTTCCTTGAAAATATTCTCAAGCGCCTCCATCATGTACTGTGTTCCTGTCAATAGGTGCAATATTTATGATATAGGGGAAACAAACCTTCATCTTTGCGGAAGGAAGGAAACGAGGCTTGATTTCAGTGCTTTTCGCTGACGAGGCAGATGAATTGGAGCCGAAAATAATCCCAGCCTCTCCCTCGTTCACTTCTTGATGGTCCGATCCAATGAGATTATCAACTGGCTTATCTGGCTTCAGCATATCCTCTTTTTCATCGTCACCTTCGTCTTTTGGAACAATAAAACTGCTCATGTCATCGTTCTCATCTTCCTTACACTTGGTACCTGATGCTACAGCATTCTCTTCCTCGATGGCAGCCTCAAAGGCAGAACGGCGGAAAAGCTTGGCCTTGGAAATTGGTGAGCGACAGGAAGGGCCTTTCGTATCTTATGAGTACGAGCCATTAATAAGAACAGCAAGTCTTACAAGGGCGTTCTTGATCTATGTGTTTTACGTCGTCAGGAAAATCAGCAGTGGCGGTGTTCAAGACATCCACTGAACAGGTGGTTAGGGTTGTGAGATTGAAAGAGAATGAATGCGTGGTAACTTACTAATACATTCACGGCAGAACATGTGCGTGCAAGGTGTGATGACTGCTTCTGTTAGGAGGTCAAAGCAAATAGGACATTCATCGTCCTCTACTGCCGCGTCGACGGACTACGGCAAATCAGCTTACAGAAATATGTGCTTCAGGTCTTAGCGACAAACCTCTTCTTCGGCTTTTATGCGGCTCAGCACAGCGTCCTTGAGCTTATTTTTCATTTTCTCCACAAAATGCGGAGATACCAATCTACAAGCTCTGGCTATTTCATCGCCCTTGTCTTCCTCGCCATCTTCTCGCTCTCCGGGTAGGATCTGCGCCCGAGAATTTTCTGCGATGAGCGAAGGATGCGCACAGATTTGACGCAATCGCAACAGAAGGACTAGAACTCGGTGGTAGTTCCTGTCTATTTGTGAGAACAATAATACCTCGGACTTCTAACTCAACCCATACTTTAGAACAGATCCTTCCCTAAGGAATTTATTGAATTTGGCCTGCGAGCGGACCTCGACCTGTGTTAGGTTGAGCGAAAGTACTCTGTACTATGAACGCCGGAAATTCACCATCTTATAGACCTCTCTCTCTTCTCTGGAGAATTCTAATCGAACCAAAGAGATATTCTTATCTGGAAGTTCAATTAGGCGCTTTCCGTCAAGCATTGAGTCTTTCATTCTCCGGAGAAGGAATGAAGTGATGACAGCCTGAAGTCTTTGAACGGCTTTTCTGGCTAAAGTACGTCGTTAGATAGGATTTGAAAGAATAATATGTACCCTACGTTGCTTCTTCTCGTACCGCCCGATGTGACCCTGGAACTCAGACCAGTCATGCCATGGCGGTACTCGGATGAATCGTAGATAAGGATATACGTCAGATAAGGAATTAATAATGGGAGTCCTAGATAAAGGCATGCTATCAGAATACCATTATACAAACGAAGGCCGATATACCCAGTGAGGCACCAGCGGTACGTGGACTGAAGTTCAGTAACAGCGCGAGACATTCCTTTGGAGGGTAAAACAGCTTGTAAGCGTTTAACAGGGAGTAACGTACTAGTTCTCTTGTTCCGTATGTTCTGTGCTTCATCTAAGACGATCCGATAAAACTAGAAAAAGGTGAGTGGCGAGTCGATTCTACATGCAAGGAGTTTCACCTCGACTTCGAAAAGAAGTCCTTTTTCTAAAGAGGGATCATCGGAGGGCTAGCTAACTTTGTAGATAAATAACTTACTCAGTTTTCGTTTCTTCGCGGCGTATTGGACACTATCATCCGAATCTTCAGAGATCAAGCTAGTCATTTGAGACTTCCTGCGCCGTCGTTGCTTTTCCTCTTCTTTCATCTCCTTCTCATAATCGGGCCATTCAGACGCCATGGTCTTCGCCCAGTCAGTGAACGCCAATAGGGCGAAACGGGTATCCACACCTGATAAGTCGTGAGTACGACATCATGTTTTAACAATACATCAGGCCTCTTTGTCCTGGATGATCCTGTAGACCCGCCAAATTAGAGCAGTGCAAGACAACAAACTACCCACGGCCTCACCGTGGTAGATCAAACAACTAAGGGCCTGATTAGTCTTAAGCTCAATTTCAAGTTTCCACTGATCAAGAAGCGCAGCCGGGGCAATGATCAGATTGGTCTTGAGTGAAGGATCGCGAGACTTATTCTTCGTCATCAAGGCAATCCTATAAGCAGTGCTTAATTGATCGGATCAAACATGGACAGCGTGGCACGTACATCTGCACTGTCTACAGAAGCATATTATTGACATTGCAACGAGAAGATGAATCAGACACGCACTTTCCCTAAGCCCATGTCGTCACTAAGAGCACCGCCCTTCAACCGATTCCCCTCCTTATCTATCATCCAGGCTACGCCAATTGTTTGATGGGGCATCAATGCGACGGTCATGCCTGGGAGGGGGTCATATTGAGTTTTCAGACCTAATTTAACAAGAGCTTCATCAACGGTGGCGTTTCCATCGAATTGCTCTGCATTTCCAGCCATAAGCAAGAATTTACTAATGCTAACAGAAATGAGTCACACGGTGCCTTGAAAGGGTTCTTTTAATAACTTACTCATTGGGTTGAGCTCTTTCTACTTCGTATGTGTCTGAACAGCGTATGTTGTAGTCGTGGCCATAGTCATAATCGTGTGCAGTGGGGGGTGCCACAGATGCATCTTCTATGGTGCCATCGGGGGCATACGGCGCATAGCCTTGTTGCTCCATCTCGTGGTGGGTATATGCGTATGAGGATGTGGACGGAGAGGACTGAATGGAACGGTCTACGACATCACTTCCGTAACTAAATTCTTCGTATATGCCATAGCTCGACACGGTGCTTGCATGATCGTCTTCAGTCCCTCCCAAGGCTCCGTACAAGCTTGATGAACGACCGCGGAGTGATGGAAGACGAACGAAGCGAGTCCCGGTGTCGATTGATTCGTTGTCGTTGTTGATATTTATGGGCGGCAAGCGATGGCCGCCCATAGAAGAACCAGGATGAGTCGAGGAAAACGGGTCGACGCTGAGAATTGAATCAATTACAGAGTTGAAATGGTGTATTAAGCCATGATCAAGGTTCATCTGGCGCTCGAGGTCAGCTATCCTGTCCATCTCCACACTAGTCTTCGTCGAGGTCCTTCTGAGAGCAGCCAAGAGTTTACGGGCGGATTCGATCCTATTTTTCGTTGCCTCGATCTTCTTTCTGGTATAAGCCAGTGACGGAGGTGCGTCGTCGGATGGAGGGTCGTTCTTGGATGGGAAAGTGGTAGAAGTGGTTCCTTGGTTTGGGATGATGGTACCCCTTATATTAGACGACGAGCCGCCCGCTTCTGATTCGGAACTGCCGTTTTCCGCACACTCGGGGACCGTGGGAGAGCTGCGGGGGTGGAGGGTAACACGTGTAAGGGTGGATATGCGTTTAAGTGTCGAGTGCGTTGCAGGGGGTTCAACAGCGACGGAGGTACTAGGGTTGCTCAAGGTCGTATGGAGAAAGAGTGGAGTGTTCGCATCAAGAGCTTTAAGTAGGCTGGACCCCTCACGTCTAAGGATTGAGCGCCTGTCCTTCTGTTTTAGGAAGATTAGCGCCGTGGACAGCAAAACACTGCCATGCAAAGCCTCACTACACCCGTTGCGATATCCACTGGTGGCGTATTGAGGCGTTCTTCCCGAGACTTGTGGTGTTGAGGGGAGCCAAGTCCATGACGCTTTTTTTATCGTAATAATCAGCGAAGCGAACAAAGCCTGCAGTGGGAAGTATTGGCCATACACGATATAAACGGAAAACGTCATCAAGGTGTTGAGGCGTGCCACAGCCTGGTACCATCATGCCACCACAATCCTTCTCCATACATATTATTATCCCGGCTATTTGGCGTATTTTGTTATATTGTGAATCATTACGGGAGATATTATGCCTTACTGCCGTGTTTGGTTGACAGTGTCACACGGAACTGAAAATAGCATTAGAGATCTTGGGCGAAATGAGTTGGTACCGACCCACGTTGATATCATTTGGACATAGCCCAATATGCATCCTGAGCTGATCCACATACAAACTTGGAACGGCAGAGTTCTATAAAATCACCCGTCCTCATCAGTATATATGTATCAGATACCTGCCATCAGTAACTCACGTGCGACTCGTCCAATAACCCAAGATGCTGCTTTGCCAAACCATACAGCTCTGCTTCTCTCATGGCCAGGAGATGCAAATGGAAGGAAAAAAGGGGGGGCGCGTTAAAACGAACGCGCCCTTTGTCGTGTTCGTGGCATTCCCACGGGGTTTAAAATAATTAGGCTATGCTGCTCAGGGTCACAGCCTTTTTAGGCAGCATACCGCCCCCACACTACCAGCTTCGTGTGCAAAATGAGGCAGTGGAGGTCATGTGTTGGGAGGCATGTTGGCATGAAACTGGATTATCCAGGCCACATCAACTTGTGCGGGCGCCGATACTTCTCAAGACGGCAGATCTTGATCTGCTGGTCGAAATAGGTAAAGATCCGGTAAAAGCTGCGAATCCCCCTATAGCTTTTGCGAAAGGTTGTCCGTCGTGGGAGGCCCGACCTAAAACACCGAGCTAAGCCAAGCTCTATTTGGCATTCTGGGCTTGTACACTTTTTGAATCGCCACGAATTGACTTGGTTTTGTGCAAGTTCCCCCACAACAAAAGGGTAGAGGGCACATACATAGATGTTTCCAGGCTAGTTTCTTTTTGTGGTGTACAGCACACACATGTCTCTAGCAAGAAGATGTGTCAGGTAATAAGCCGCTAAACCGGCTAGCTAAACGGCATTCACCGGTCTATCAGCTCAGTTCGAAAAAAAAACGGCCGCTGACAACACAAAGGCTCTTCGGCTCTCTCTTCTATAGTCTTCAGATTATTATCTGCCTTGATATCTGCCCTATACCCGCATTAATGGACTGAGAACCTCACTATGAATGCAACCAACATTATGGATTTCCGGGGCCGTCCCTTTCGGCCCACCCCTCTTCATGATCAGCTGATATTGTTTTCAAGCGGTGCCGCAAAGCTACACCATGCTTGACCAAGCGTGTTCAGCCTAAACAATGCGACAGTAGTGTAAGTGCTAGTACTAATACGTCCTGTCAGCCGCATTATATGGGTGGGATGCGAATGAAGGCACATGAGACAAAAGCTCAATGTGGTTCTCCGATATCAATGATAACAGTGTCGTCTAGGAATGGTGAGCGGTAGTGATAAGGAGATGCTGGACGCCGTCGTTCTAGGTCCCATTGATAACATTGTTGAATATGACGGCGACTATGACGCCGCCAAAGGCACGATGTTTGAATGGCATGACGCTGGTGTTGTCATGGATTCGGATGATCACATGGGGGCTGGTGGAGAACATGTACATTCTATCTAGTCTATCTAGATCCTATCAAG
>KI546985.1:27616-49551 GCA_000497225.1 Amanita jacksonii TRTC168611
CCTTGATATCTGCCCTATACCCGCATTAATGGACTGAGAACCTCACTATGAATGCAACCAACATTATGGATTTCCGGGGCCGTCCCTTTCGGCCCACCCCTCTTCATGATCAGCTGACATTGTTTTCAAGCGGTGCCGCAAAGCTACACCATGCTTGACCAAGCGTGTTCAGCCTAAACAATGCGACAGTAGTGTAAGTGCTAGTACTAATACGTCCTGTCAGCCGCATTATATGGGTGGGATGCGAATGAAGACACATGAGACAAAAGCTCAATGTGGTTCTCCGATATCAATGATAACAGTGTCGTCTAGGAATGGTGAGCGGTAGTGATAAGGAGATGCTGGACGCCGTCGTTCTAGGTCCCATTGATAACATTGTTGAATATGACGGCGACTATGACGCCGCCAAAGGCACGATGTTTGAATGGCATGACGCTGGTGTTGTCATGGATTCGGATGATCACATGGGGGCTGGTGGAGAACATGTACATTCTATCTAGTCTATCTAGATCCTATCAAGGCTGTCTACACTCTAAGTTACAGAGAGGCTTCAGGTGTGGCCCCGAGCAGGTGGAGGGGCTTGGGGCTCGGGACCATTGAAGCCATTAGTGCCCCCGTAGTCGAACTAAGAGGTACGTTTCAAAGCCTTGCGGCTCAGTCAGATGTAGTCACATCATGAAAACCCTCACAACCCCTTCTCCCTTCTGTAGTAGGTCAAGGGGGGTTCAAAGTATTAAAGTTTTTCAAGAGCTCTCACAGCCTTGTACAACGCCTCGCCCCACTACTCACCGGCCATGGACTCCTTCCGAAGAGCATACACAGGCGGAGTCGTCTGAATGCCCCGCCTGAGCCGTAGAGCACACCCGGGAACCACATCGCCTTCGGTTGCTGTCGGTTTATGCAAATATGGCACCACTTTTATCTCTTCTTCACCCTAAAGGACTCCGCGAAGGTTATCCCGTCATAGCTACCCCTGTCGCTGGCCGCCTTCACCTATAAAGACGCTATCTCTTAGATTCTCAGCATTAATGCAGATCACCTCGTCCGCTCCAAGACCGCCAGCTCGCGTAAAGGGCCTTTCATGCGCCCTACGGGGCTTCACGTAGTTGGCTTTCGCTCTAGTTTATCTCGTATTATGTGGTAAGCCCCCCCCCCCAGAGAGCGACAATAAGCAATTCAATTTTCAAAAAAAAAAACCTCACTAGCGCATCTGGGTTAGTGTACGAAACCCCTGACATTACTTGACAGCTGGCTTATTCACATGGGTTAGCCCGAAATTAGGCTAAATAACCCCCCCCCCCCTATGTTCGGCCATCAAATGAGGTTTTTCCCGATGGATTTACATGCCCGATGCTAACGTGAATAGAATTTGCTTACCCGAGATACACTTTAGGTTGTGAATATCAGGAGTACATATGCAGGATGACAAACCCGCTATCACTGGTAGCGAAAGACTTTCCCACATACGTATAACCGTTCCGAACCTGGAGCAATAAATTCTGAACAAAGTCAAGTTCTCAGTCGTTGTAAGGGGAAGCTCATAATTTTCACCTGTTAGTCTGCTTTTTTGCAAGCTCCTCCCCATGACATGACGTCCATTGAAGTGATAGCTCCAGAGCAACTATTGATGTGGGGTGGGATGATAGTGATGGGAAAACATTAATTAATTGCTCACGTGATTCTAGTTGGACTCAGACCATTTATGGAAGAAATTCACATACGCCAGTAGAAAGCCCCAGTGTCACCGAAAGTACAACAAAAAAGTACTACTCCAAAACACAAACCCAAGATGATTACAGAACGTCAAATTTTTTCAAAAACCCCTCCGTCGTTCTCGTCAAAGCCTCGGAACTACCGTCACCCAAAACGGGAGCAGATAGCGCCACTATCTTGCCGACTGGTTCGATATATCTACCCTTATACTCCTCCTTCTTCTGCGCGACCTGCTTGGAGGCGCCAGCGAATAATGTATTGTATGCTCCGCGGTCAGGTTCGACTCCGAAAAGGTAACCAATCACATTCCAAACTAGGTGGCTCTGAGGATCATCGAGGTACGTCTTCACGATCCCAGGATGTACCGACATGGTCGTGATTGGTACAGGCGGATTCGAAGTGTCAAATTCTTTCTGCAAGGTGTCGATCCACATGTTGCCCAATAACTTTGAGTGTCCTATGAAGAGATTAACTTTAGGAAAAGCATTGACATTTATATATGCACCGTAACGGTATACGGTATCCATCATTGCGCCCTTGAATTCCATGTTCAAGTCTTCAACCTTATCGAATCTCAATCCCTGAGTGGGAACCGTGTTTATCACACTCGAGGTAACCTTGTGTTCCGCGGAAGTGTGAGATTTCCCTTCACATTGTACTATGTCACAGGACGTACATTCACTATCCGGACATCTGCACCGGGTAGTCTTGAGGTTTTAGTCATGAGTGGTAAAAGGATTTTGGTGAGAATAACGGGACTAAAGTAACTGCAACGAGGATTATTATGGGTGTCTCAGAGGCTTCGGAAATAAAAATAAACTGACTTCACGCCAACGAATGTTGAAACGCCTGGCCAATGAATCAACATCCCGCGTATGAATCAAGAACTTGGTAGACTAACCATCGGAGTTCAATTCATAAGCGCTCCGTACTCTACAGAACTGTCAGTTCGATCGTTCGACCGCTTGTGCATGAAGTAACTCACAGAGCGGCATTAAGTACTGGAACCCGTCAGGACATGTAAATAGACCAATAGTTGAAGCACTTACCGAGAATATCCAGCCTTGATTCGCGTTTCAAAAACTCCTCTGCAGACGCCTTTACGTCCCTCCAGTTGCTCTGATCTAGCTTCAAAAAGAATATTTCACCGTTTCCTGGCTCAAGACCTTCGGACTTCAAGCTCTCTATGGCCTTCAGAGCCGCCTGTGCATTGCGGGCAGCGAGGTATACCTTTGCACCAGCTCGTGCGAAGAACTTCACTGTGGCATAGCCAATACCCCGACTGCTAACTGTAAGCCAAAGAAAATTGAGAGGTTCAGGAAGCTTACGCACTTCGCTCCAGTGACGAGGACAACTTTGCCTTTCAAGTCAACCAGGTCTGACTGTCTTGCAGGGTCGAAAGCATCTTCAGCCTTGGAAAAAAAGATACCCATCTTCACACTGTAACGGTACTAGTTGTGTCCTTCAATGAAGATCGACGGTTACCCTGTGGTCGTCTCTCAACTATATAACCTACTAAATTGCTTACAACTCAGAGTTCCGTGACGTGTCGGAAAGTTGGGTGAGAGTATTTTGTCATCGATTTGCCACGCATATGCACGCTACCGGAACGTTGCTGGATCACCTTACGCAAATAGGCTCGATTGTCTCACTGTGCATTGGAGTATAGTTACACAGATCTGTCACACCTCAAATAATAATATCCGGCTTCCACGGTCTCCCACGCGGAGGGCAACACCCTCAGTTGATCGTAATACCGCTACACCATCCCGGGGGGGGGTCTGGACAAATGATGATTCTACCCTTGCGCATAGAGGGGAAAATATCCGGACAGATGGAACTCAGACGAGTATATAATTGAAGCAAGAACATGTGGATAGGCAGAGATATGAAAGCGCGGGAAGGATGGGCCGAATAGACATGTCGAACGGAGTGTCATGCGCATGTCATGTCGCAGACTGTCCAACAGTGTGTATCTGGCAGCTAAACCAATACTAGAACGCTCCTGTAATGTAGAAAGGTGTGTAAATTAGCTTGAATACCAATCAGATGGTGGTGGTGGTGGTATGTGTGAAAGAAGCAACGCCTCCTCGCAGTGTCACAAAGTCCAACAAACATCTATTACTCCCGAGCGCGGACCCAAGGTTGTCATAGAACGCCGATTTTCTTCAAAAAATTCTCTGTCGTTCTCGACAAAGCCTCCGAACTCCCATTACCAACGACAGGAGCAGATAGCGCCACTACCTTACCAACTGGCTCGATATATTTACCCTTATACTCCTCCTTCTTTTGTACGACCTGCTTGGATGCACTGGCGAACATTGTATTGTATGCTCCGTGGTCGGCATCTACTCCCAAAATATGGCCAAGCAACTTCCAAAGCAGGTGAGTCTGCGGGTCATTGAGGTACGTCTTTACGACACCAGGATGTGCTGACATGGTCGTGATTGCTACAGGTGGACTTGACGCGTCGAACTCTTTCTGAAGGAGGTTCATCCACATGGTGCCCAACAATTTTGAGTGTCCTATGAAGAGATTAACTTTAGGAAAGGGATTACCATTATATACGCACCATAACGGTATACAGTATCCATCATGGCATCGTTGAATTCCATGTTCAAGTCTTCAATGCTGTCGAATTTCAATCCCTGAGACGGAAATATGTTTACCATAGTCGAAGAAACCTTTAATTTTGTGTAGGTGTGAGATTTCTAACTATGCTGCAGGACGCACATGGACGATCCGGACATCTGCGCCGGGCAGTCTTGAGGTTGTAGTCATGAGTGGTAAAAGGACTTTAGTGAAAACAAAGGGTGCAAGGTAACTGAAACGAGGATTATCATGGGCACCTCGGAAGCTTCCGGAAATAAACTGACTTCACAGCAACGAATGTCGAAACGCCTTGTTCATCGAATCAACATCCCACGTATGAATCAAGAACGAAATAGACCAACCATCTGCGTTCAATTCATAAGCGCCCCTTATACTAGAGAGGATCATCACCTTAATCGCTAGTCCCCTTGTGCGGAAAAGGTAACTCACAGCGCGGCATTCAATACTTGTGATCGGTCAGGATATATGTAAACTTATAGTCAGACGACTCACCGAGAATATCCAGCCTTGATTCGCGTTTCAAAAATTCCTCTGCAGCCGCCTTTGCTTTCCTCGGGTCGCTCTGATCCAGCTTCAAAAACAAAATTTCACCATTTCCTGGTCCGAGGCCGTCAGAATCCAAGAGTTGTATGGCTTCCAGTGCGGCCTGTGGGTTGCGTGCAGCGAGGTACACCTTTGCGCCTGCTCGTGCGAAGAACCTCACTGTGGCATACCCTATACCTCGACTGGGAACCGTGAGCGAAGAGAATTTTGAGAGAGATTTACAACGCTTGCATACTTTCCGCCAGTGACAATCACAACTTTGCCTTTCAAGTCAACCAAGTCTGTTGCAGGGTCGAAAGGATCTTCAGCCTTGGAGAAAAAGGCACCCATGTTCACACTGGAATGGTACTACATAGTTGCGTCCTTAAATGAAGATTGACTCTGGGTAAAATCTCTCGATTATATAACGTACTGAATTGCTTACAATCCATAGTTCCGTGAAATATCGCAAAGTTGGATGAGAGTGTTTTGTCATCGGTTTTCCACGCGTGCGTCCACATGTGGGATCGCCTTCCGCTTTTCTCTCGTCTTCAAGTGACGTAGGCTTAGACACCTCATGTATTACCCTTCCTATCGTACCCTACCCGGCGGCGACGATAAATAAAGTTGACATCAAAAAAAAAAAAAAAAAAGTGACGTAGGCTTGTCACACCCCGCCAGGTCGCCACACAAAAATTCGGTTTCCCACGCCGAGCCCAGCACCTCCCCTATGTGGAAACCGGAACGCTCACCCCACGCGGCGTGCAAGACGAGACGGAGAATGTAGTCAACCAGGAACTCTCTTCAATTGTCCGAGGATCTAGGACAAATACGAGATCTATGGACGGTAAAACCAAGCCCATCCAGGGTTGCTTGGTTATTATCCTCAGCCAGCTGTTTCAGCTCCCTTTCCAAGCTTAGTGGGTCTGGACAATTGATGATTCTCGCCTCATGTAGTCTGGCGGTTGCGACCCTAAGCCATACGCGACACGTGAAAATCTCATTTTCGTCCATCGGAGTTTCGAGTGGAATGTCACGTAATACGTTATCTACTTCCTCAGCAGTGCACGTTCTTGGGTCGTCTGTAACATGAAAAAAGCTGGTGAGTGGGGGGGTATATCGAGTGGTGAAAATGTCGGGTGCTTACTGAGTTGGACGACGACACATGCGTACCTAGATTTCGCCATGAAATGTTCATCTCGCTGGTAGAGCCATGAATCTGCGCCAGTGACAGCGTGGAACTTGATTGCGTCTTGGGAGCTCGTTGGATAGATAAGAGTCCAATGATACATTCCCTCCCCACGGGAGAAAAGAGCTGCACATAACGCACCCTGAGGGAGAGGTGGTCTTCGTTTAACGAGCTGCAACGCTCTCATAGTAAGTACTGGTCTACTCATGGGATGACGAGTATAAAGTTTAAAACTGACCCCGGGGAGCATATCGAGAGAGAGTGTGTGTGTGTGATCACCGTCGTCTTCATTCATTCATCCATTCTTATTTAAAAGTAGTTGTAATGCTTGATCATCGTCCAAAGTCCTCGTGTTACAACACCTCAATTCAAAGTTGGGGGTGAACGAAAAACTGATTCATATGGCAGTAGTGATACTCAATCTGCTCTTGTAATCAACGTCATCCTCGTCGGAAGCAATAGTTCCCATGGCATGCAAAACTTCATGGATAAACAAGAAAGCGATGATACCTTCTAATATGATTGTTAACGAAAAATTGCCGTAAATGATAGAATGGGTCATTACATCCTAAGCCTATCTCTTTAGGTATCGTGCCTGCACCACTTCATCACTTATACGCACCAGGGTAGTCTGTACTGCCCAGTGCCCAAAAAAAAAGGGCTCTCAGAGTAAGGTGCTACAAGCCTCAAGTCCAATCCCACAACGACCCTGTCCATTCTGTGAGACGATCCGCCATCGCGGTTGCACGTACTCGCCCGATACCCGAGCCATGATGAAAACACGAGATGTGCTATTCATGCATGACGTACTTAACTTGTGAGCATTGTATTTGCTACTGTTAGGTCCAAAGGAAAGTGTCAAACATCTGCCATGGTTGCAGACCCCTAAACATAGCCGTTCAATGCACATGCTACCCAGGCTTATTGAAGGGACCCGTCGCTTCCACCGAGGGCACATCCGGCATGCCTCATCTACAGCTGTTCACCGTGGAACGGCTTTCGAAGAACGCTCCTTAACCTTCCTCCAAGAAAACCTTTCAATGTCTCTCCGCCGGGTTGGCGGCAAGGAGGACGGCGGGATCGACTTGCAAGGCTGGTGGTGGCTCCCTCCCTTATCGCAACTACCTCCGATATCGGACCCAGGCGCAAGTAACCAAGCTGTCATGCGACGGCGTCTTCGTGTGATCGCACAGTGCAAGGCGGAAAAGAAGAAGACCAGTCCAAAGTATGTGCGTGAGCTCGAGGGTGTGATGCTTCGGTTCCTTGCCTTCTCAACCCCCTCGTCGTCGTCGTCGTCGTCGTCGTCACATCCGAACCGCATCATGGAGGAAGATCTGTCGTCTGCTGCGCAGTACCACCCACTTGTTGCTTTGCTTGTATCCGAATCACCTTTCACAAGATCTACCCTTTTACGAGCACATTCGTCCCCGTTGCCGTTATTCCTATTGCAAATCCCCCCTACGCCTGAACCATCCCCAACGCGCACCCAATCGACAAGCATGGGTTCAGCGTTTTGGAACCCCGCCCTGGCCAAAGGCACCCTCGGGGGAGACGTGGAGATACGCTGGGAGAGATGTGATGGTGCAAACGACGGCCGGCCGGCTATCTGGTGGCGCAACAGACGGCTTGAGAGTTGGGTACCTGGAAATGCCACCACTCACACGTGATGCGATCAACGTTGTGTCAAAGAAGCACTGTGGAGCCAACACCACGATCGAGGTATATCCTTTTTTTTTTCATAAATCGGAATCTTCGATGTTGACTGTGATTGAATATCCACAGTTCCGGGACGGAAGCAGATATGCATTAGCATCTGGGGCTTCCCCTTCCCCTTAAACTCAAAAATTGCAACCCATAAACCCATCCGTGTGTTTGGTGGCTGCATTGACGTGGGATTCTACGATTAGCTGGGTATACATATATAACTATGGTAATATACTCCTTTTACACGCCTAGTCGATACAACAGTGCATAAATGTTGAATCATATGATACATATAATTAAGGGCGTGGCATTTATCGTATTAATGAGGTTTGGGTTAGATGCTGCCGCAGAAGCATTTCCTTGACTGCGACGCCATCAGGAAGAGTGATATTGATGGTTACAACGAACATACGATTAATGAGGATGATTTTGGTTGACTTGGTGTCCTTAATGAAACTTTTTTTAGTGCGCTCGATAGATGCTAAATATGAATGCCTAGGCGTACCGTCACTGTCGTTAAATGACAGTAATACATCCGTTGCGTTGGGGAATGCTCCCTGAGGATATTACCTAATTGAAATAGTCGGCTCGAGAGCGGGAAGAAGAGCAGGTTAGTAAGTTGTCATACCGAATTTACGCCGTAGATCTACGAGAAGCGGGTGGAAATTTTACGAGTAAGTCCCAGGGGGTTTACCCCAAAGAAACTCCAAAGGGAAAAGCTTACATGATGATGCATGTTCAAAATCATTCGGCCTATTGCTATAGGAAACAACAAAATCTGCCAGCCGAATTCCGGCACTGAGCTTCGTTTTCATGATGTCAACTTTATTAAGGAACAAGATCAGATTCGTGTTTTTGAGGAGCTTGTTCGACACCACGGATTTCCATAGGTTAACTGAGTCCTCCTGTAGTTTTCCCCGTCACGAGTTTGATCCTAGATTCTCTTTCATTTCGTAAACCTTACCAGTCTGTTCATATCGGGATCTTCGGAGAGTACCTGATCGAAGCAACTTGGAGGACGTTCGATTAGCGGGAGGGGGGGGGGTTATCCTAACTCCTTGTTTGGATGACACACCTGATGGGCGCAAGAAAAATAATGGTGTCCATGTCATCAAAATAAGGTGCCCATGCGGCTGTCACGGGGGGTCATTTTAAGGGCGGCATCCTTGGAAAAAAAAAATCAAGACTTCATATGCGTACCTCTCTATGACAGGCTGTCATTAGGTTATGACATGAGGTTTTGCCGAGAGCTTTACTTACCTGTGACCGGTGGCCACCGACGTCAAATATTCGCCAATCTCGCCACTGAGCGGAACCTAGTACGGTCTCAGGAACGGGGGCGTTTGGGGGAACGACTGATCATCACCTGTCTTGATTCTAAACCTATGTTCCGTGACACCTGACGGCGAAATTAGTACAAATCAGTGAGAGATAGAGAGAGAAAAATATTCAACCTAGGGTTTTCAATCGTGCCTTGAGGATGTCATCTGAGGACGTGGATTAATCTACAATGAAATGTAACAATCTCATTGACCTGCCATCGGTTGGGACATATCGTAAGCATGTCACCCGATCTAAGGAGTCAAGAAAGCTGCCAGAGTGTCAACAGAGGCGGAGAAAACCACAGAAATCATGCAACTTACAATCCCGCGAGCTCCTCTAACCTGAGTTTCTGCCTTTCTAGAATTCGCCTCACATCTTGATCGTTCCAAAGCTTCATCATATCTTCAGAACATGCGTGAAGAATGATGCCTGGATCATTCGGATTATTCCAGTCGATGGCATCTTCACTTTGGAAGCTCTGGCGGCTCAGGTCGTAGCTCGAACGGTTGAAAGTGACCTTCCACTTCGCGGCAGCATTGACAGCAATCTCCCTCAAGAAAGCACGACTTCGCTCTGTATACGTTAAGCGTGTCGCTTCAACCTCCCCCGACGCCTCTGGTGTTAACAGGCGCAACAGAGCCTGCTCGACCTGTAGTATCGGCGAGAGTCGCATCCTGAGTTTGAGTAGGTCTGGCGTTATTGACTGAGGGGTGCTATCGATGTGAGCTGATGCTCTATCGATAGCATCCAGTATAAGATGGATGGACCTGACGACGTTCAGCTGTACGACAGCCCTCCATGATGCTCGCTCGGCGCGAAATGCCTGTCAAGGTATCCTTAGCTACATTCCATGTTAATATTTTAGGCCATATAATACCTTCGGCTCATACATAAGCTGGAAATCTTGGGAGAGAGAGAGGCATGAACGAAAGGTTGAGGACCAATAGGTTAAAAAAACGCACTTTTTAGAGTTGTTGACTTTCCTGATGGTGAATCAAATTTTTGAATCGCCAATGTTCAGTAGTCAGGCTCACCTGACTCGCTTTGTCCTAGGATAGATAAGGAAAGAAGACACTCGTTGTTAATCATGCCACAATACCTAACAGTAGAATCTTGACCGCGCCTGGTGCCCTTTTTTCCGCTGTCTCTTGTCTTTGTAGTTCCTCATCTATCCTGTCAGAAACGTTCTTCGCCTCCTGCTCTCGCCTAATCCGCGCGACGCGCTCTTCAAACGTTTCATTCGGCGGAGGACTAATGGCATTAGTGAGGGGATCCTCGCTTGCGCGACCAGCTTTCCTCCGACTACCCACTCGGACTGGCATAATTGACCTTCAAAAGGGAGTGGGCAAGTCACAATTTTATAGGAAGTGGCACGACGAGTATTATGTGAACTTTTATGAGATTGATTGATGGCGATGGGGAATACATAAGCTCCATGCCATTTCTTGATCGAGTCGCACAAGTATTTCCGTGAATATTGAGTCCTAACTTCCTGTTTTGAATAGTACCCTTGTGCCACCCGCTATTCTTGGTCAGCCATATGTCAGAACCTATCTCCAGAAGAAACCACGCGTACCTTGGGTCGAGAACCATTCCACCGGCCTCAGATGGAGGAAGAAGTATGCACTTGTTGAGCAAGTGACTCGGGCCCCCAGCGCCACGCACTCGCTTGAAACACGTTGCGGAGACAAGAATGCAAAAAATGAGATTACTGGTATGTCAAAGATCTACAGCCGATTGTCACAGTTACAGGGCCCGGTTTCATTTGTGCCGGTTGCCGAATGTTCCCAATGGCAGAGACCCGAATCTTTGAGGCTGCCCAATCGTCCTAGAGACAAGGGTGCTCATAAACTTTATTGGAAAAAAAAGGTTGAGTTTTAAGGGGCCCACGCTCGCGCTGGCTGGCTGAATTTCCTCACCAAGATCCTGGGCAACTGCAACCGTTTCGACCACCCGAACATGGACTCCGTTACGGTGAACCTTAACCTTAATTTGGAGTCCGAATTTCCCACATTCATATCCTGCATTACCAGAACATTGGTACCCAATCATTCCGCGGTCACCAGACTGAGGTTGTCACCAAACGTGAACTGGGTAATATATGACTTGAACTAGGCGAGATTGACTCTAGAGCAAGTTCAGGGATGGACCTGCTGAAAGGTTTCGGTGGCGTAAGCGTCCCGGACTGCTGTGGACATGGAGCGCCAAACCCGCCACCGTTTATGGCACATTCCCCTAGTAACTGTGATTCCCTCGTAATCTCCGTTTCTGCAGGCATCCTTCCATGACAATGCTTTTTTTTTATTACCCTTCTTCTTCTTCTGCGGCGGTGGCGGATTCATATCTACAGCTGGCGGTAGCAGATTTGTGCCGCATACTTCATGCTCATTGGTGCGACAACATTGAACATGATGTATTGGTGCGCAATTTCTAGTGCATCATTGACACCGAACTAACACCTCTTAAGCCAGTATCTTTTCTCCTCAGAACCATGTGTACGCTCCGAATCAGAGGCCGCCGTCTTTCATAGCTTATAATTCCCGGTTCCGTCGTGCATTTCCGAGTTCAATAAGGAGATGCTATTATTCCATCGTCCATTCACCGCCTACATTTCACAAATAAGGGAACATTTTGCGTCAGTGAGTAGTGCACGAATGAAAAAGTGCGTGGCGTACAATCGCGCCACGACTTATTTAGAACATCCGCCTCCAAAGATTTTGGTTGCCGGACGATCGTGTCGCGCGCGGGGGGGGGTCAACAGTATTCGCAGCAATCTGGATGTCTACCCACAACTTCCTCGGTTCGGCTTCCCAAATCTGGGTGCGTATTAAGCGCACCGCCGATCAATCGTTTACCTTATCGAAATAATATTTTGAGGAAACTTCCCGCGCAACATTCCAACTGTACTTTGGAAATGTGAACTTTCTGAGGAGTGGCTGAGGACTCATCCTTCTGCCGCCGGTAATATGTCCATTGACCCCGGAAGAAATTTTCTTGATTGTTCTTTCATATGTCTGCCCCTAGTTTTGGACATACAAGGCAACCTCTCTCTCACAGAATTGTTTTTTTTTTTGGAGATTATTCCTGTAACAGGTGATTGATGCTGTACTCACCGGCGGAGTAAATAAAGCCTGCATTGCATGCTTACTCCTCAGTAGCAACAACGACAGTGGCAAGACATGTTTGAACAATGATCCCATCCTTAGCCGAAGAATACTTTGACTCCCCGTCCGCCCTGGGAGCACGGCCTCCGCATTTGTTTAATTACCAACTCCGCCATATCACCGACCAGACAACCAAATGAGATACTCCCTTTCACCACAGTCCAATCACTAACTTTGTTCACGATAGAATATAGTTTCACTATCGGAAAGAAACGGGTCAAGTTGGAATTCAGATGTTATGACCGTCTACTACCACGCTAAGTCCGCGCGCGCGCGCGCCGCCACGTCATTGCTGTTGTCGGACTAGAACGGCGGTTTTTCTGCGGGGTGAGACGAATGGGGAAAAGCTATTGATGGTCGTTGCGTGGAAGATGCCTGGTGCTACTGACGGTTATCGGAGCTCCATTTCAGCTCCGAAGCACGCCTTGCACGCTTCTCATCTCAGGAAGATTCTTCATGTTTCCCAAATATACATGGAACAGGAGATAGAGACCCGGGCTTCGCTCGTTGTGATCACCAGTAACGATGAATCGATGGCCCACAATAACCAGGAGTGGTGCATTGCCTCATTGTCGCCATGCTTTCATGCTTGCATTCTTTGTGCAACGTTTCAGGGTGAAATGGGGAGCCTGGCACGGACGCTATACGACGGTAGTATACACGAACGCGGTAGCTCTTACTGGATCGCCATGGGCAAAAAAAAAATAAAAAATGCAACCTTGACTGCGGCGTGCTGTTTCGGTGTCAATATGGGAGATAATTCAAGAAAGCACATTCGACATGAAGTCTCCGAGATAACGCCGGTTTCCCTCTTCCCATTGCTTCACTTGGGAACTGCATGGAGAGTATAGGTAGTCAAGCGCTTCCTTACCATCTTACGTGACAGATCCTATCAAAGTTGTTGATGCATATCATTCATAAGCTGAGTGATCGTTACACGATACGAGCAACGTCAGAGATCGCCCTAGAGTATAGGACGTGTAAGCAAGATTACGATCAAGGGATTTAACGCTGGCGTACATACACATGTCTCAAAAGTGATCAAAGTATCAACGTCAAGCTGTCCTTCAAGCTTCAAGCTTCAAGCTTCACCAGGGATAGGTTCCCATCAACAAGTTTCGATAGCATGATTAGTTGCATTGACTCCTCAAACTTCCCGAACACGAAGTTGTGCATTCGAGAGGCTAGTAGCACCTCACGCCTTCCTCGACGTTTTTCCCCTTCTCTCCAGCGTTCTGTTGGATAACAACCGGCGGAGTCAGGTGCCTCCTGCCAATTTGTCAGCCTCCGTTACCAGCGGGGGGGAGGGGGGGAAACCCAGGCAACTGGTAACATGGACCGAAATTCCATGGCTGATAATGCCGATGGGGATGAACTTGACTGACGTCGCTTAATGTCGCGAGTAGTTGGGGGCCTTGCCTAGATAGGGAATGAATTACAATATATGTGTGTGTGTGTGCGTGTGTTACTGTTTCCCGGAGTATCGGAGACTAGCTAAGCGAGAAGGCAGCGAGGTATGCCTCCTCTCGTAAAATGAATGGATCAAAAAAAATGAATGAACGAAGACTAAATTTGTGTGATATGACAACAACAGTAATTAACTGACGGCCGACATCGGGCACTTTCGTTGGAGATTTGGTCCGACATTATGACAACGATCTTGCACTGGTCGGGACGCTGACATGATGGGTATAATTGAACTCATAGGCGTTCAACCCTGTTGATAGATTGATCGATCACATTGAATCAAGGCTGTCTGTTCTGTATGTAAAAAGATAAGGCGCAAGATGTGGGGAACTGATCTTTTGAAAGCTTAAGGACGGCTAATCCTACTATAACGGCTATATATCTCCTATCACATGCACCCAGAAATGTATCTATGAAAAGTATAGGATTATACTGTCACTTTGTCAAGCCACCGGACGACATGGGGCAGAAATGATATACGCTAAAGCCATGATGAAACAGCACCCGAGAAAAACCGCGGAGCCAGATTAGCGTTTAAAACCTACATTTGGACAGAGACTGATGCGAGGAGTACGGTAAAACGAGAGAGAGAGAGAGTGTGTGTGTGTATGCGTGAGTGAGGGAAACGATCATTAAATGGTGACACACTCATTAATTCCTCAGGCAGAGTTTGACCCTGGCGGCTCGATGAAATGCGCGGGAGGGAAGAAAGGGTGAAATGAGGGTGGGAATGGGATAGATAGATGAACAGTTTTGAGGAGGCGTTTCGGACTGTCAGGAGGATGCGGCACTGAATACATGCTTGAGAGCCTTGGAGCGCCTGTCGTAACAGGTACAGCAATTGTGCCTATACCGATATGGAAACTTGGGCTTGCCTGCTGTAAAAGGCGAAGAAAGCGGGAAGACGTGAAGACAGACATGTTTGAAGGTGTGGTGTGTGTAATTTTTTTTTCTTCTTTCTTTCTTCTTTTTTTGGGGCATTTGCGATTGGGCTATGCAAGCCATCGGATGAGATGCGGCAACGGCTCCCAACTCCTAGGATACCAACAACGGCAGAGAGTTAGGACAATGCAATGACTTTTAGGGGCGCAATTTGATACGTTAACATGTGTTTGAGAGGGAAAGGCAAGGACGAAGAGTGAAATGAATTGAATAATAAAAAAGCTCACATGCGACCCTATACCATAGGCACCGCATTTGGGGGGGATAGTTACATTTATTACAAAGGAAAGCATTGTTGTCGGAGGCGCTGCGGGTCTAAATGTTTACACACGGCGCCTGGGCCGGGGGGGTTTGAAAATCAATCTAGGAAATGAGATGGATGATGGGTATGATGGCGGCGGTGTGGTGTGTGTTGTGTGTGCGTAGCGACAGCAGCAGAATGTTGATGGTAGCCTACATACATGTCTAGATCCGAGAGTCGGAGAGAAAGAGAGAGAGAGACAGAGGTGGGGATAACCGGAGCTTGCCGACTCCACAGACTGACACACCGGACATGCGCACGGACACGCACACGAATTTACATAATGCAAATAATTCTCCCAAAGCGGCACGGACACACACACACACATTGTTCACTCAGGCCATCAAAAAAAATACCCACAGACACATTATGGCAATACCTGGTGTCATGCGTCAAAAAAAAAAAAGCGTCTATTTCTCACTCGGTCCCCCTTCCCAAGACCCAACTATCTCGGGCCTAACCTAGGTCCCCCCTCCCCCGCCTTCCTCGGGACACGGGCGTGTCCAGGCTCGGAACAGTAATAACGACTGCGTAACAACGTACAGCTGTACTAATATTGACTAATTCCGACTATAACGTGCACACACATTCTGCAACTCCCCACCGCCGACGGCCCCGATTCGGATTTCTCTTACTAAGGAAAGTGGGCTTGGCGGTGGCGGCGGCAGGAAGAAGGAGGAGAGAGGAAGGGGGAGGGAGGGGGGGAGGTGGCATCTTCAGGGTAGCGGGCGAGCGGGGCGGTGTAGTGCACATCACGGCGGTAAAGGGCAGTTGTCATGTCGTGCCGTGTCATGCGTCGCGGTGGTGGTCCATATGAGGGTAGTGGGTGGTGGGGGGGGGGGGAGGGGCCCGGATGGCGACAAAAGAGACGTGCAGTGCCAATCGATGACAAAGTTATGAAACAAATGATGTGGGTTCCAAAAAGAATCCGAGGGAGTCGGTCGGTTGTGTATTTTAGGGGCCCTGATAATCTTGTTTCCGAACTTGTCGTTGCGTATTTATCGAATATCGATGTGCTGGGGTTGAGGATGATTATATAAATATCTTGACCCGTTTCTTGGGGGGAGAGCCGGCCTCTCCTTTCTTCGCTCTTGGCTCTTTTAAAATTCTGACGCTCTTAGACCTCTTCCCCCATCCACTCCTCAAACTACCACGATGTCAACAACAACAACGACATGGCACACCCTCCCTACCGAAATGAAGCTCGCCATAGTCGACAACCTCGACTACGACGATGTCCGGTCACTATCCAAAACTGACTCCAAGACCTACCACCACGCTTGTGTACCGGCTTTATTCCATGTTTGTGTTTCCTTCGTTTTTTTTTTCTTTCTTTCTTCTTTCAACTTACCCCTGTCTGCTCCCTTCTTTGCAGACCATTCATCTCAAATCTTACCACGCCGTCATCCGGTTTCTCAACGTCGTTCCGCGGAGTTACCGAAGACATATCCAAGTACTTGATCTAAGTACTCTCGTCACTGAACCGGACATGGGTTGCACTGCCGGATATGAACATAGCCTTGTCCAGCAAGCCCAATCGGTGGCAGCCCTCCTTTCGAGTTGTTGCCGGTTGGAAAGGCTTGTTTTAAGAATGGCAGGATCCATGGACAAGCTTGTTCTATCCGCATTCACGCATATACCCCATCTGAAGGAGTTGGTTGTTTCGAATTGTTTGATGGAAGAGGATGCTCCTGTGTATGTTCTCTCTCTCTCTTTCCTTCTTTTACATTATCCACGCACGTCCACATCCACACGCACACGCATACACACCTTTTCATTGGCTATACTTTTGATTATATACCAAACCTAACCTTGTTTTTTTTTGGGCGCATATACAGGAGCGAACGCCTCGTTGTTCACATCGCCGCATCCCTCCCCAACCTCCACACCCTCACCCTCGACCGGATATCCCGCTCACACCTACACGCCCCCGACCTAATCTATTCATATCCCCCCATCCCACGCGTGACCAACGATCAAGACATCCCACCCCATCCCCTCCTCGGATCACAACTCAACTTACCCTCTCTGCTCCGTCTCCCTTCCTTACGGAGGTTAGCCATCAGAGATACCCATTTAGGCGACCCCGATTGGGAATCCACCCATGTGCTCTGTCATCTGGACTATCTGGAGCTTTCCGGGTCTTGTTTGGAGCATGACCACGAAAATGCACTGGCTGTGCACAAGATCCTGGCTGTCGCCGCGGAGAATGTGAAAGAGCTCTCATTGGGGACTTGTCTCCCTTTGCCGAATCCTTCTTCGCTTTCATTGAACTTTTCATCCTTATCGTCACCATCATCATCATCACTATCACCATCGCCCACCGCCTCTTCCCCGTCGATCGTTCCCAACACTCATAACAATTCCACCACCGCCTTGCAAACTCCGCGGAACATCACCCACGTTCACATCGGACGTTACTTCCCCATTGAGAACTTGTGCAGCACGTTGACCCAGCTCGCTCCATCACCGGTCGAGGCTATCTCTATTGAATGCTTTGATCCTGCCGTTCTGGACGTGGCGGATGCAATGGAAAGCTTCCTCAGTCTCCGTGTGTGCCGCGCCGTTTTCCCACCTCCTTCCGAAGGGCGGGAGCCGGAGAAAGTCGACGGGTTCTATTCTACACTTAAACGTATCGACCTCGTTGTTCTCCCAGAGGACGAGCCTGGCTATGTTTGTGGCTTGATGCAAAACTGGAGATACGAACAAAAGCAGTTGGCCGTGGAGGGGGTGAAGCGCCTTGCCGAGTATTGTTGGGACCTGGGCTTAGTTTGCGGGTTGAAGAGCGTTGTTGACGTTGACGATGGGAAAAGTCTGGGCGCTCATATCTGGAGAGAATATGACGGGGAGGCGAGGGGCGTCAAGGAGTGGAATGGATGCGCGTTTTCGGATTGAAGGTGGCCGAAAAAACAAAAACAAAAACTATTCAATTCGGACTCGAACGGGTGCTCTCGTTTTCGTATGCCCACTTGCTTTGCCAGGTGGGTTGTACTACCCCCAAGGGCTTCCGCTTTAGAGCTCCGAAGAGCATGTCTCAATTCGAGCCATGTGTGTACTGTTTTGTTTTTTTTGTTCTCTGTGCATTTATATATGCATATTGTATTGTACTTATGTCGTTCCATCTTGTGTTGTATCACTAAACAGAGGACTTTGTAGACTGCATAGAGAGTCCTTTTGACGATTTGATAAACGGCGCGTGCGCTTCACAAATGTCGGATAAATTTGGTCATTCGTCTTGCGTTATGCATCATGGTCTGACATATACGTGCCAGTCGGAACGAACATGGGTCTTTCTTACTCTCTGCGGTAACCTCATTTCCATCAACCTTTTCCCGTCAACGAGGATAACCATCTCGGCTGAATTTGATAATAATAATAATAACTTGATGGGATTTGTTAAACTTGAGCGCGCTCGCGCGCGCGGTGGTTATACGATAGACTAAGTGATATCAGGAGCGGGGATTTGGGATCGCTTGATGATCAGAAGTTTTAAGCTGACCCATAGGGTTGGTTGGTCAATCAGATCTCGGATGCTTAGCCTCTCAGGCGCCTGGGAAGGGGGGGTGTGGAGGCAGAGTCCCGATTCCCGCTTTCGTGATGATGGATCAAACAAGTAATCCCATTATGCATATCTTTTCACTCACGCAAGCCAACCAGGCAAAACATTGGCCGGTAATATCCATTGAGATATTCGGAATATATCTGATGACCGCGCCAAAAAAAAAGATAACACAAGGTTTGTCATCTGACACAAGTACATATTACCCACCCGCGTCAACGTAAAAACCCTGGGAGAAACTCCTCATGACTACCAGACCAAAGTGTTCCAGACAGAGCCTTTTACGCAACCAACGCCGGCATTTCGGGTTCGAAAAAAATGACACTATCTTCGCTGTAGAATAGATAAGGTTTTTTTTGGCTAGCCCTGGGTCACCGGATCGGCCTTGCATCTTGGCTTGTTTTTTCCTTTGTCTTTTTGGCTTTATTCTTTGTGAGCGTTCTGATTTCTGTTCTGATTGCTACCCTCCCTCGATGACAGATGAAACTGGGCGGATCTTGGAAGGGTCGCGGCCAACGATAAGGCAAGAGAAATTGCTGTGTCGGAACTCTATTGTTCCTCCTCAGTGCTGTGTACTACGGCGAGGGTGGATTGATAACAAACTAACATGTAGATGCATGGGTGCCTTGGGGACGTATACACAGCTAGGGCAGTCGGGACAGCCAGGAGGGGAACAAAGAAGAATAACTGTGGGGTCTTCGCTGACGTGGCAGTGACGATCAGAACGGGAAAATGCTTATGTCAAGGGACGAAAAAAGACGGATGGCTAACGAAATTCGAGTCCTTCCCAGGAACATGAATTGTGTAAACGGTCCGAAGTCAGTGGACGAGTTGTAAGCTTAGAGCGCCCCATATCTGTGATGGTCGATGGCTGTTGAGGGATGCGCAAGAGATCGCTCCTTGCTTTCTTACCAATATCATCTACCCATTTCTCACGCCCGTTTCCCCCCATTGAGCTTTACTTCATCTACTAATCAGCATGGCCGGACAACCTGGCATCATTCTCATGGCAGAAAAGCCTCCTGAAGGGGCTGAAGATGTCTTCTCAATGGTTTCCACTAAGTTGGAGCATTATGGCACTGACACTGAAGAATGGTTTTACTGGTTTTTATGGTTCCCCAAAAAGCACTGTATCACCATTCTACAATTGGCCTTGAAGGGCCATCCAAACATCAAGGCCTTTTTTTTTGCATAAGAAAAAAGGTGAGGATGAAGCTGAAGAGCTTGCCTCAATTGCAGGTATGTACTCAGTGTACATCAAGGAGTATGCTCCCAGGTTGATGAAGATCAATTCCCCAAATCCACCAGCTGACTTTACTCAGGAGGTTGACCTACAGTCAACACCATGGTCTACAAGGGGCTTGAGTGTTGAAACGAGGTCTCGACACTCGCTCGGGTAAGCAGTAGACCCTCGCAATCACGCGAGGGTATTCTATTCGTTTTTAACTAGATATATACTATGTACGAGGTAAAAATAGGACGGCAAGTGTGGGTGTAGAATGGAAGTGGCAGGGTCAGTATTTGCCAAAAGAGGAAAAGCGGCGCGCTCGAAAATAGAATTGATATTTACATAATTCCAACATTGAGACCCACCTCCAGGGCACCATCTCCCTCTCCCCTGCCTACTTTGTCTGCCCCCCATCCAACAGGGACAGTGCTGCAAACCATGCTAGGACATCCTGATCTGGATATGGGTGACTTGAACTTGGACTCTTCAGGTCCTGTCCCATTAATTGGTGTTCCCATCAAGCAGTATTGTGAGAAACTGCAAGAAATCCTTGCCCAGTTGCAAGAGAATTTTACAAATGAATTAGTGGCTACTTCAGGAGTATCAGAGCAGCCCCTCTATGATGTGTGGAATATGGTTGCCCATGCCTTTAACCTGGCTAGGGATGCTGCATCAAGTCCCACTTTACACTTGTTTACCAAAGGCTTTCACCCATTTGGGCTTTGACAGGCCACCCTGCTATACTAGTGTTGGGATGCCCCAATGGTAGTATAAAGTAGTTAGATTTGGATTAGAGTGGATGCACCTTGTGCTGAGTGCGCAGAGGAATAATAATAAGAGTCTCACACAGGGATAGTGTGGGACTGGAGTTATTTATTTCTCACATGTGTGAAGCTATTTATACTATCTATTTATGTCTGATCACCAATCACTTTTATGTAAACTCAGCTAGGAGAGGCCAATGCTCACTATGTGGCATATGCTCTCAACACTCCCCCTTGAGCTTAGGACACTCCTAGCTCTCTTTTGTGCTTAGTAAATTTTGGTTTAGGTAGTGGTTTGGTTAAAATATCTGCTGTCATTACAGTGGTGGGACAATATTCAGTAACAATAGATTTATCATTTACCTTTTCCCTTATATAGTGATGTTTAATATTAAAATGTTTTGTTCTTCTGTGATATTGCAGATTGGCAGCAATTGCTAATGCACTTTGGTTATCACCAAATAAAGTGATGGGTCTCTTGATTGGGAAACCCAATTCATTATAAAGATTTCTCAGCCAAGTGGCTTTGTGCGTGGCATCTGCTAGGCATATATATTCAGCCTCTGTACTCAATAATGAGACTGAGATTTGTTTTTTGGATTGCCATGTTATTGTGCTGCCAGCCGTGAGGAAAACATATCCAGAAATGGAAGTTACATCTTCTAGCAATGCTAAACTTGCATCTGAATATCCAATTAACTTGTTGTTAATTTGCTTTTATTTAGATATGTTATTCCTTCATCAAGTGTTCCTGATAAATATCTAAGGATATGCTTGGCAGTTGTCCAATGATGGAGATCTGGATTAGCCATATACATTGCCAGTCTGTTAACAGCATATGCTATATCTGGCCTTGTAGCCACTGCTATGAACATTAACAAGCCGATCAATGATGTGTAGTTATTACTATGATCACCAGTACCATTGGGCACTTCAAATTTAATATTTGGGTCCATTGGTACTGCGACTCCATTAGCATTGGCAAGTCCATAATCCCTTAAGAGTTTGGCAATATATCTCATTTGAGCAAGTTTTATACTATTTGTGTTGGAATCAATAGTAATTTTGATCCCAACTATTTTGCTAGGTTTGCCCAGATCAGTTACCTCAAACATGCCTGCTAATTCCTTTTTAATATTGTCCATAGTGGTCTCACTGCTTGTAAATATCATTAGATCATCAACCCACACTGTTATAAATTCAATCCCTTTTTGTGTTTTGTGCCTATAAGCGCAGGGATCAGATATGAGTTGGTGAAATCCTTTTTCGGTGAGTTTACCATTTAGTTGTTCATTCCATTCTTGCCCTGATTGCTTCAATCCATATAGAGTTTTAATTAGCTGACATACATGGCTTGTTCCATCATTGAAACCTATAGGTTGCATCATGTAGACTTCTTCTTTAAGAAGTCCATTGAGGTAAGCTCCTTTTACATCCATTTGTCAA
>KI546986.1:0-12146 GCA_000497225.1 Amanita jacksonii TRTC168611
CGTCATCTACTGCACCGACCTTTGGATCAAACCAGAACATCCCATTCTCTTTTCGGCCAGCCCACGTTCTTCCCGAGTTCCCCCAATCTCCAAAGGCACGACAAGCGTGGTCTCCACCATCCAACTTTTCTGCCGAAAAGGCATTCCCTATACCAGCAACAAATCAAGATCAAGGGAATGTCCCTGCCGAGCCTGGTATTGCTCAGGTTGGTCGAAGGCGGAGACCTATCACCCTCGGCGCCATGAGAAGAATGTTCGGTCAACGGCAAAATCAATTAGTACGCAGCCAGGATCGTGCAGATGGTGATCTTGGGAACAGGGATGGAGCTAGCTCCAGTCGCGCTGTGCGGGCTACGCCAAACCAATTCATCTTGAATTTACCACGTCCGGCTTATCACATTGATCTGCCCTTCGTTCTGAAAGGGTATGTTATGTTATGGACGATTACTCGGGCTTGAATCTGAACCTCTCTCTCTCTTTTTTTTTGAGCAGTCATCTGCAGTTCGGCTTTGCTTTTTGTCTCAGAGTCTTGTTTTTATACGTTGTTACGCGTCTCATTGTCGCCGTTCAGCGTGATGTGAGCGAACGGATGTCTGAAAATTCGCTAGGTGAGCATTACCCTCCCTCCCTCCCCTCAAGTTATTTAACATCACGATCCCAGATGTTACTCAAGAGATCGCGTTGTGTGCCTTCCAGTATCAGAATAACCTATGCGATACAAGTCTTGTACCAGCCATGGTTCGACAGTGTAGCAACTGGGAGACTTGCATGAACCGCAATCCTGCCGTCGTAGGACGCACCAAAGTAGGAGCTGAGCTCATCGGTGAAGCTTTCAATAGCTTAGTGGAACCTATTAGTTGGAAAACCATGGCAAGTCGATCACTGGTATTTTTTATTTTATTGACAAAAGAACATACCAACCATTCTTCTAGATTTTTGTTCTAATCACATTACCCTGCTATGCTTTGTTCCGTTCTATTCTTGCACGACGTCAGCCCCATTCTATGCCAGATGGCTATGCCCATGATGTTCCTCCCCAGGATTATCGTCGCTTTGTCCCCGCATTTTTGCCAGCAGGGTCGCATCAGATGAGTGACGGGAACTCGGTTAACCCAACAAGAAGACGAAGATTGGACTCGGTGGATGAGACTTATCGATGAACTAGTTTTTATCCTTATTCACGTGTTAAACAACGTTCACCGGTCACCAGTGAACAATGATTAATGAGTACCCGCTGGTCGGACACCTAGTGCGTATTAAAAGGGAACCTCGCGCCGGAAGCTGACTGGGAGCAAACAGTTATTAGGACCCCTTAGCTCAGTGGGTGAGCGCAGACCGCCGGGTCAGGCTCCTCTTCGTACCGGAAGGATCAGTTAATTATTCACTTGCGGTCAGGATCATCAACAAAATAGAATAAAGATACATTATGTCCCATTTTGAAAATGAAAAAAACCCATCTAACGTCAAATTATCTCCACTCGTTCTCCAGATTTGTTACAAACCTTCCCGAAGTGTAGCGGTCTTGTGTCCTTGCAGCTCCATTGTTCAAGTTGCCACTGTCCTGGGGAGTCGTAGGTAGTGGCCTCGAGCCAGTATTGGCCCCTCCCGGTATGGTCACTGGTTGAGACGAGTACGACCGCCCGTCGCCCAGGCTCGCATCGGATTCCTCTCTTTTGGGGATTGACCTTTTGAATGCAGCAGCGGAGATTGTCCTAGTACCGGACGGCAGAGATGACGAAGACGCTGCCTTTATCAACGGTGGAAGGCTACCCGCACTTCCAGGTTGCTGCTCTGACGATACCCTTGTCGAGATGGACAACGGCGTCAAGGCTGGCTTCGGATTTATGCGAGGGGAGGGTGGGCTGCTGGAAGAATTATGAAAGTTTGTAGATAATGAAGGTAACTTTGGGGAGGATTGGTCGTAAGCCGGGGAGAATGTCTGGCGGCCTTGATTCATCGTCGGGTAGGAACTCTGGCCCAGGACTGGCGAGGAGGAACTCGCGGGAGATTGTTCAAATGGAGCACGAGGTGAAATGGAACGCTTTGAAAATGGAGGAGCTGGGGGAAGGAGGGGAGAAGGCATCCGTTCAATACTCGTTGAATCATCAACAGTAATCCCTGATCCGTTTTCATCTGTTACCATTAGCTGCACAGACTGAGGAAGACTGTCGCCACGGTGTCGGCCAAGTATCAGACCTTCCATTTCCCTACCGACTTCGCGAGCAACTGCAGCATCCATTGCTCTTTCCTCTTCTTCAGACCTCCTAGCATTGGCGTACGTTGATTGCGAAGGCGAATAAACTATTGCGTTAGCCCTGCCTGACCCTGCAAGGATCTCAGCAGTGCTTGGAAGAAACGGCCGGGTCCCTCGTACCTGTATTTACACTAGGCGGCAGCTGACTTTGTGCACCATGTCGAAATTCATCGTCTCCGTGACTTGGATATTGTCCATGCGCTATAGGAGTTTCATCTCCGGATCGACTGTGTTGCGAATCATTTATTCCACCGGCTGCCGCCATATATGCGACTTGACTTTGTTCTTCTGAATAAGCAGAGTACCTTCCGGAAGCCTGCGCGTCAGTTTGCTGGTAACCGGATTCCAGGCGAGCATTTCGCTCAGGATCAGATGGTAACTCCATTTGGGCTGCATAAGACGGCGGCGCTGCCAAGTCGTCTGCACGGGTATCCCCAACGCTGGCCAGCGCGTCATTAACAGATGCTGTAAAAGAATTGCCTCCTCCATGACGCGAATGAAGCAAATACGTTTCATCGTTGCGCATATGGCCAATGTCAGCATCACTAACAGTCCCGAGCCGAGGGGGGTAAGTATTGAAGCGGCTCCCACTGACGGGAGCAGTATTCCAGACGGATGTTCCGAATTCCTCAATGCTGCGTCGTTTGAGGCCATCCCCCACTTCAGGACGGGAAGAGGGTGAACTGTACTGTACGGGTGGAGGGCTAGAATCAAAGGAATAGCCACTAACTCCAGGCTGGGGCAGGGCGGGAACCTGAGAAGAATTGATCTGGGAAGGACCGTCAGTAGGTGCCCAAGGGGTAGGTTCGAGTTCGGATTGCGACACCAAGGAATCTCGGATGTCTCGTATCAGTGGGGCTGTGGTGGAAAGTACGACCTCGCTGACGCGCTGGTATGCCTCGGCAACCAACTGCTCTGTGCGAGCACGGCCATAGTATATACTTCTTGGTATGCCAGGCGGCGTTGTCTCTTCAGGTATTTCCTGTGGAGGATATTGAGGAGGCAGGGTCAACGCGACAGCAGAGGATATACACACAGTAATGATTAGTTTGCCGTATTCACCAGCAATCTTCAACAATGATGATCAGATACGATACTTCGTCGAAAAGAAAAGAAAAGTGACCTACAATTCCCTTCTCGACACACTCTAACAAACCACCAAACTTCAATCCCATCATGGTCTTAGTTTGTGTCCTCTTAAAATCACCCAAGGAAGCTTCCTCAGACAGAATGTCCGCATCCAAAGATCGGATCTCATTCCGGAGGCGATTCAGAGTTTCCTGCTGCTGTTCAAGATTCTTATGTTCAGGGTTCATCTTATTGAGCTTCTTCTCAGCAGATTCGGCGCTTGACATGACACTCTTCCTACGACGTTTCAGATCATCCAATGCCTCCTCCCTCGTCCGAATTGCCTTGAGCTGATCCCGCATTCGGTGCCCGAGGGATGCATATTGCGTTAGGGCGGAAGAAAAATGCGCTAAGACGCTGGCAGATGCTGTCAAAGTATCCTGAGACACAACCGGACGGTCAGATTAGCCGCCGAGGGAAGGAACAGCTACGTACCCCTAGGTCATCACCTTCCCCTGAACCCCATATCCGCAATGCTTCTGAAGCTTTTGCAAAGTCAACGCTGAGGCGTTGTAACCTTATAATCGATTAGTATCATATCCTGTAGGCTCACTAACTCCTACGCACGAGACAAGCACACTCTTCTCTGCGGTTATCAAATCCTGCAGTGGCCGAAGGTCGCTATTTCCCGCCAATGCCGGGATAGTCGAGTTGTGGGCAATCTTTGTTGCTACAGTCTTGAGCATAATTAGGCGTGGAGGTCACGTAGGCCTTATTATTTAAAGGAGGGTCTATGTGTGTATGTGTTGCTGCATGTAGCACATCAGGACACAGCTCGTCCACTACTAGAAGCATTTTCAAACACAAATGTAGTCGTATCTGGGGCCAGCCAGACAACACGATATTGTTCGGTCAAGTTGCATATAGTAATGTGGGTAGAGCGATATGTAGTACATAGCTTGGTGTGACTCAACAGTTGCGCAACAGGGGTGTTTTTATTCATAACTCCAAGACGCCCGCGCTTAAGAGCAGTCGAAGTAATTCCCAGGGATGACAGCAGGACAGCCTGATGTGTCTTGTCGCCAGCGCATCATTTATGTCAAGGTAGGGCCGATACGGAACAAGAACTTACCCATGTTTGTGGGGCAGTCGCTCGGATCGTTACAGCATCTTATGCACATGCGAGGCACGGCCGGTTCAACTATTTCGACATAACTACCCCATCTGATAAAGTCCCAGTCATCAAACTGCATCTAGAATCGTTAATAGGCTCACCCAATGCATGTGCTGCCGCTGGGATTTCCCTGCCCGTCTGCCCCTCCATTCGAATCATACTGGCCCCCAGGATCATTAGCATTTAACCTATCAAGTGTATAGGGGTTGATGCAACCAGTTACTATCGATCTGGTGGAGTCTCAGGCATTTGATGGCCAAGCACTTATACATACGCTGGACATAGGGGCTTCCATTCACTCCATTGCCCGCCTTGTATTCTATGTTTCTCCAAAAGTTGTTGGGGAGTTGCCCTTGAACCCCCGATGTTCTTGCAACAGCAGTACAGTAAGTGGTTTCGCCGCCAGGAAATTCACTATCACCAATATTTGTAGATGAGTTGCTACGATATTGATGTCAACAAACTTCATGATATGCGCATACATACATACTTGGGTACGATTACACTGTCAGCCGGATCAGAGCTAATCCTTCATAATGCACAAGGTTTGATAACAAGGGGCGCACCAATAATCTGATTTGCTAGCAATTTTGACTAGGTTGGTAGGATCCCGACGCCATTGTAGTGCAGGGCCTGCCAGCGCAACGCCTGTAGCAATGGAAAGGGTGATTATCTTATGCATAATATGGTGGAGGATGTAGTTCCGGAAATTACTCCCGATCTCGTCTTCCATTAATATATTTTATTTGATTCTGCTACGTCGATCGCATACAGAAGGACTCTGCTGCCTTGGTCAAGGATTGCGCCCGTATATTGCGAAAAAATAGGTGATATGGTGGGTATATGTCGTACACAACGTGTTTATAGATATACGATATGAGTAAGTCCCATCACATGAACCGTAGCGTGAGTAACTATATGCATTGAATCAGTAATGACAACACCAATACGAGTAGGTGGGTCTTACTTTATATGGCAGACTGGTATTTCTGGGATTGGGGTCGGTTGGCGTGTCTCAGTCTGCACCCCGATTAATGACAGCAATGTACAGTAGTTCTCTGTTCATACCCGTAAGTACCTGGTAAAGGGTCAGAATATAAAAAATAGTACCTCCCAGATGACCACGTTCTTTGAAGGACCAGCATAACCATGCTCACTAGGAGCAATGTTCAGAATGAAATATAGTCAAGCCTAGACTTGCACCGCTAAATTCAGTGACAACTGCTGCAAACGAATATATGCACCTTTGTTTTGCAAATATTTATCCATCGCCGAGAAAGCGAAGCGGCGCATCTCCCGCTCGAGGTTCCATGTATCATTACATGTTAGAACTGCACATTCGTTCAGAACAGTGATAACGTCAAGGAACCACGTTCGCGAGCTGAACTCGGGGTATTTTGGCGAATCACCTGCGGGTACTTCCGCCTGGTGGAACATCCGCAGGAGATCGTCGGAGACAATCAGGTCCTTGTACGGGCCTAGGAAACTGACGTCTGCAAGCCGGACGATGGCCACGACGAGAGGGGATGCTAGCACCTCTTTCTTCTCCGTCACGAACTTCCAAAAGTGTTTCGAGCCCTCCGTCTCGTGCACGACATGGAAAGTAGTGCCTGATGCACCGATCGGCAACATAGATGGGTCAGGAATGAAAAATGCCCAGTTCCATGAAGCGAGGTCGCCACGATATATCAAGACAGCGTAGAGGTAGCCCCCCTTGAGTTCGGGTTCTGGAACGGGCTTTTTGACATCTGCAATGCCGACGTACTCTGCCATTGCGAGGATCGGTATTTATCGACGGCGTAGTAGTAGCCAAGGTGCCGTTCAGTGTGGTTGACAGTGAACAGCATAAACGGCTGGCAGCAACAGCTGATCACAAACAAGACCACATCTCGGAATGTCCTAGTACGGCTTGTTGCCAGAATTTGACTCTCATTTTGCTCATCGTAGCGTCGCATTTTAGGCATGTTGTGACTGCCCTGACCCTGTGATTTTTCCTTCGCCCATCTATGGGAATGAATGGGGCCGTTCTCACACTGAAGCAAACAATCTAGACCTACCGATCCCGGCCAAAATAAGGGTACGAACACTCTTATCCTTCAAGCCGTACTCTTCCCCAGTTGTCTTGTGATCAGATACGTACAATTTTCACGGCTCGCGTTTGTCTAGACTTGCTTGGGCGCATACTAGATGACAGGGAACCTGGTCTCGACAGGTCCGGGAATCTACCGGTACCTCGGTGTTGTCAAGAGAAAGTACCCCAGAATTATTTTCAGGGTATAGAATGGCTTGCGACTAGCGTTGGTCCACTTATAACCTAGCCTGTTTGATCCTAAACGTGTTGCCCGAATGTCCAAGTTCGGAAAGCTATTTTAGCTGTCGCGTGCGAAGACGAGGACTGTGTGAACCACTAGCCTTTCGAGTTTTGCCATCCACACGCTCACATATAATGGGTTGACTGCGTCGCAACCCTGCATGACTAGCATGTATTCAGCGATACGACAAGATGACAGGATGACCAAAACGAGCTGACGAAACATTGTAACGACAGGGGGATACAGGAGAAGGCAAGCAAAGGGTGAAAACATATTACGTTTCGCCACCAAGCTCATATACCACATTCAACGTAACCGAAATGCCAGTAGGCAGTTTGCGGGGTTTCTCGGACCGGACAATGATTCCAAGTCGGTCCCCAGGTTGCAGCGGGCACTGAAGCTGGTTTGTTTCCTCAAGCCGAAATCGGTCACCTTCCCAGCTAACAGTTGTAGATGATGCTTCGTCTGCTTGAGGGCACAACCAAGGCTGCTCGATCTGGTCTATGATCCCATCCTGGCCACGTAAAGGTGAAGGCGTCCGCCTGACCCATTCTGGCCAGATGTTCCCATTTTGAGGTCGAGCGATCGCCACCCCAATCTGCAAGCCACGGGAGTATTCATCTACTGACATGTCAGCACTTGCCCTAATAAGCTAGTCAGGACTTACTAGAATGCGTTCCATCAACGATCATGTTGACTTCCTTGATTGTACGAGAAATTTGGCCATCGCTGCCAACCATGGGCATGACGGAGGTTGTGAACACGAGACATAGAGGCTCAGCCATTACTGCTTGTTCATTACATTCTAAATCCGCTTGGAATGAGCATGTACTGGAATTTGTTATTTTCCAGGCTCCATGTAGCGGACAGAGACAGCATGACATCTTCCGCAGCTCTGGGGCGAACTCGAGACATTTTGAACCACTACCAAGCCCTCTGTAGTTGACGTGCAGCTTTCCTAGCACATCATGAGTCAGCTGAACTCGGGATGTGAGGCCAGGATCTTTCAATTCCTCGAATAGTGCCGTCAGTGAGGGCCGATAATGCAGAAGAATCACATACAGAATTCTCGAGCATCCCGAGGAAATTCTTCAGCATGCCTTTTATTTCGTCCTCTCGCCAGAACTTCAACATGTGAAGGGAATGATCGAAAAAATGGAGTAGCTTTTCTTTGAGCGAGGGAATGGCACAACACTTTTGGACGTCCTTCAAATGGGCCATCCAGAACTTGTACGCATACTGCGTGGCCTCGTCGACGTGGAGACGGAGGTGTTCAGGCACTTTTGGAATGGAGTTTGGATCAATCACAGATTCCCCGTTCCTCTTCCTTTGGTAAGCACGGGTACATACGTCTGACATAAGGCGTGTTTCCAGAAAGTCGATGCAAACATATGCCATACAAGGATTAGTATTCTGGCTGACCTGTAAGTCGACGTGGATACATGCGCTAGCATCCATGGATCTATTTGCGTGTCTTGACCCTGGGTGGAGAATGGTAGAGAAGTAACGATTGGTATCATCGTCATACTTGAGCAATAGTTGAGACCTCATTTTCTCTAACACTTTGTTCGTCTCACTGGAACGGAGGCCAATAACACCTAGCGCTGCAGCTCCGCCGACTGTGAGTTCTGATTTGAGCCTGACTGGGGATGTTGCAATGAGCGCCCGACAGATGGCTTGCTCTAAGATGTTCATTGCCGCCTCGTAATTCGAAGGCCTCTGGGCAGACGAAATTTCACCGAGGAACTCACGAGTAGTGTCATCTGAAGCGATAGCAAGAAACCTGATAGCAACTGAGAGCCAGAGGTAAGCACCGCAAGACTTTGCTTCGAATGCAGCAAGGACTTCCGATAGGGAAATACCAGCTAACGCGTTCGGCCTGATCTGTTCAAGTATGTTTAAACATTGCTGAGTGTATTTGGGTACATCATCGACAAGTCCCTCTTCGTCCGCTGTCATGCGGTATGTATGGAAACGGGATGATTGGGCAGTGAACCAATGGTGTCCTCCTGTCGCGTAGTGATCAGGAAGCGAAGGCTGGCTGGCACGTTGATCGCGTTTTTGAGGGCGGAAAGGATACGATCTCGGTCGCGCCATATATCTAAACCGTCGATCACAATCAGGATCGGACCCACAACTGTCAGGTTATTGAGTGGGTCGATGATGAGCCTTTGGAATTGCTGTGTTGAATCAGACGCAAGAATGTGTGGGTCTTGAGAGACGACTCTGGATATGGACATCTTGAGCTTGTCGTCGATTGCAGCCAGCTGGCGGGCGATGGAGGTGAACGCATACTTTGACTCTTGATGTTCATCGTTCTCCTGGTCCAAGAATATACAAGCACCCAATCGCCTGGTAGAGTCAAATGCGGCCGCGATAGTGGCAGCAATAGAGGTCTTCCCGCATCCCGCAGGTCCAACGAGGAGGTAGATTGGGGTCCCTGGGTTCTGACGGACTGCCCATCTGGAAATGTCATCAAGATTTCTTTCCCGAGAGCCCGGTGGACACATTCTCTGCGACTTGTAGCTTGCTCCGTGCATGGGGAGGCTGATCGCGTTAACTTGTGTGGTGCGGTCAATGGGTAGGGGTAATTTCCACAAAACGCCGACCTACATATGTCTTGCGTATTCTTTGCAGTTTGCTCAACCTTTTCCAATATTCGGATTATATGAAGTGTTTCATGCAAACAGACATTGGTAACAAATTCCATCCTGAGCGTGGCAAACGCCTCTGCAAAAGACTTGATCATATCATCAACATTTGACATTACACCATGAACCATTTGCACGACTAAGGTCGCGTGAGTTAAGAGCGCCGCCACAGAAGGTTGGAACTCACTGAAATTCTGGCCATTGCAGTACTCTGCTACAAACAACGCACACTCTTTGGTTGTTCCGAGCAGACGCCTCAGCGTCGGCCCAATAAACCTGGATCTTTCCAAAGGCTCGGCCTCCATAATCAGATGATATATTGCTGACGTCGTATCAATAAGCCCATTAATCTTCCGGACCCTGTCGCATTGTCTGATCGCCATCTGGAGGGTTGGTTAAGCATGACATACTCTGTCTGTTTTCAAGTACCTCAAATGCAAATGTCACTGCTGCGACGGCAATACGAGCCATAGGATCAAGCTAGTAAAATCATGTCATGGGGAGATTTGTCGATTGATGGTGGGATTGTACCTGTGAAATGGCTTTTACTAGTTGTAGCAGAGTATTCAACGGCGATAGAAGTTCCTCGCAACCAGGCGGGATCCTTAATATTTGCCCGCTGTTGACCACGGCACTGACAATCCTTAGATCTCGAAGCCTGTCTGGGGAGTGGCATTTTTCCACAAGGACACGCGAGCGTACACAGACATTACCGCATTCAACACCTCGTTCATCGTATAACTGAATGAGGTGATCTGGAGGTGGCTCAAGACAGGAAGGAGATATCTAATTGACGACTCACCTTCATATTGCCGCAGAGATGAGATATTGACGGCCTCAGAGGATCCTATCTTGTGAGTTTTTCGAATGTAATGGTAACAGTACAATTCCAGTGTCAAGGAATCATCCTTCGAGATGTTACTGGGCACAAAACCTGAGTTCATATCATCACCTTTTTCCTGTGGTAAGTTACTCACTAGTTGAACGCCTCGTCCCACGTCGGAGATGATGCCTTTGGTACGGCTTTTGGTTGAGTTTCGCTCCTCCTCCGACCAACATAAACAGCAATGAAGTAACAAAGGTCCTTGACCAAAGGTGTGATTCGATGACGAGTGGTAATGTTACGCGCGCAGGAGACTTTTTGTGGGGTGAAAATAGCGTCTATACGCTGCGGAGAAACTTACTCGTAAGTTCAACGTCGACCGTATCGATTCTGCGGCTGCTGTACGACAGGTTAACATTCACTTCGTACACATAATAACAAGGACCGTACAGCGTCATCGTAGTCGGATAAACTGTATAGAGTCGTAGAAATAAGCGGTTTGTGAAGCCGAAAATATAGTTGGGGAGGTGCAGTTCCTCACTAGAATGATGTAAGACCTAGATTGCTACGCCAGCAAATGGTCCACTCACATTCACCGAGTCGTGGTTACTACTAGTTGGTTCAAAGGAAGATGGAAGCAACTATATTCTTGGCGGCTGTGGCTTTCTCGAATCCTTGAGAAGCCAAAAAGTAGTTGCCTGTCGGATGCCATCATACCTGGAAGCGGCGCAGTAGATGTAAGATGAGGGCTTAGTAGCTGAAGTAACGCAGTCAGATGACAGCAAAGCAGCAGTCCGCATGGCCAACATACTGGAAAGTGCGAACCAGAAATACGGGAAAGAAACTGATCTACATTTCGTGTAGGGTCACGATCACCTTGTGTTTGTGAATCCTGAATGCTGCGAAATATGTTTGCACGATGAGGCCTCTAACAGAACGCCATCGGGATATGGAAAAAGGTTCTCATAGATGCCCACAGTCCTAAGAGTAGCTTTAAACGATTCCGTGTTGAAAGAGAGCAAGTGGGCGACACATTCGTGGGAAGATGGCTGAGACTGAACGTTTGGACCGTGAGATTGTCATTAATCGGAGGCCTGGCATTCTAGATCCGATAACTGGACCTGCGAGCACATCGAGGAGAGTATGATACCTGTATTACACGAGACATAGGCCAGATCCCACAGGATCCAAAAGAACCGACAAGCAAGCTAAGGGCACGAAATACATGCAAATCAACATGGGACATGGACGGCGTAAGGAAGCAAATAATAAAACTACGTTCCTTGCGCCTTTAATGTGATTGGGATTCGGAAGGGGACGCCCTCGCGTGTGGATCAAAGCTCAAGAGAATTCAGGGAAGATCCTTGAGGCAAAGAAGTTACCGATCCATTTCAGGTCGGAATTTGTCGTTCACCGGGTGAAACATACCCAGTGATTTCTCTCCCCCGTGGATCCTTTACCTGGTTGGCGACTCCATGTTGCCCGTAGTATGGTGCGGCGGAGTAGCCTCGCCTAGATCGGTATGGAATGAACCATTGTGGGCCGAACGATGTTCGCATATTAAGTGAGTGTCGACGGACCAGCCACCTTCGCTCCTTCACATGTAATCCCTCCCTTGAAAAATTCACATGTTGCAGCCGGAGAATCCTCCTGGCACCATCAGCGGCGGTCACGGTTGTAAAGCCCTACATCCCTAATACCCGAGACCTTGTTCTGTGGATCCATGTCCTGAGCTTCCATCCTCGCTCAGAAATCTGCTAAATTGAAAATTCCTTTATTAGGTTTATTTATGCTAGGCGGAAATTGAAGGTCACATGGTTACTGGAAAGGTCCCTCGAAAGCGATCCAAATTTAAGGGCTGATG
>KI546986.1:12834-26052 GCA_000497225.1 Amanita jacksonii TRTC168611
ACATCATGATGGCGCTGCTAATGTGCGTGCTTCATTGACTTGCTAATGCCAGCAAAATAGGTGGACGGTCAAGGAACGGTGCAATCTGAGCTGGAAGAATGACCACATAGTACTGCAGTACTAGTACGCGGGGATCAATTAACCACAGGGCTAAAGAGAGTGAACAATGCAGGCATAGGAATGTTAAACATAAAGGAGAAGAATTTACTCTTCCTCATCGTTGGGTGCATATTTTACATTCAATGTCACTGGGATCCGAAAAGAGACTCCCTCACACCGTGAATTAAAGTGGGCGATGATTCCGAGACGGTCTCCGAGTTGTAGTGGACAGCCAAGTTGTCGATCCATCTCAAGTTGAAGCTTGTCATCGACCCAGCGAAAGACAGTCGATGATATTCCTCCAGCTAATGGAATAAGCCAAGGTTCTTTCGCTGCATCATCGTCGGCTCCACCATGGTCAGGGAATGGTGAAGGAAGTTGCCTCGCCCAAGTTGGTAGGGCACCGGTGTGAGGCCGAATAATGGCCACGCCAATTTGCATATCGGGTGGAAGCCGTTGGTATATATCATCTGTCCTTGAAGTTATATGAATTCCTTCTACGAGGCTTTGATATGAATTCACCTTCAGCTGTTCGGTCCACGACTAACTCGACCTCCTCAACTGCCCGACAAACCTGATCATCTCCATCTGCCAAAGGTAGGACAGGCGGCGTTATCTTGAGGCAGCAAGGTCCAGCATTTGCGCCTCCTTCATATTCTACATCTATCTTAAATGAACACGTGCTACGGCTCGAGATTCCCCATGCCGCATATCGTGGACAGTCACAGACGGTATGAAACTCGTCGATGACTGGTCCCCAGCCCTCGGGACTCTGATCTCGGGGCGCTTGGAAATATTCTTTGACTCGATTCAGAATATCGCGAAATTGAGATCGGAAGCTCGGGTTATTCAATTGCTAAGCAAAAGTTATACTGGGCGAACATCGAACCAACGGGGTCGCTTACGGAGTGTTCAATCGCTGTAAGAAGTCTTTGCAGAATGTCATCTGGCCTCTGGCGCTCCCGTTCAAGCTTCAATAGGTGAAAGAAATGCTTCGGGAAACGGAGCAATTTATATCTGAGCGAGTCAATGGCGCAGCAACTTTGAACATCTTCCAAATGCGCCATCCAGAACCTGGCTGCGTAGTGGTATGCTTCGTTAATGTATGGGCGCAAATGCCCAGGTAATACTTTCACCAAACGTGGATTGATGACGCGCTCTCCGTTCTTTCGGGATCTACAGCTGCGGACGCATATATCCGCAGTGAGACGAATGTCGAGGAAATCGACGCAGACATGAGCCATACAAGTATTGAGGTCGTGCTCATCCTGTATATTTGTGTGGAAACAAGCTTGATCATCCACAGCTCTTCTTGCGTAACTCGAGCCTGGATGGGGAATGGTAGACAAGTAGTGACCGGCGACGTCATCGTATTTAACCAACTGTTGGGCGACCATTTTTTCTAATACATTGGCGGTTTTGTCCGAACGTAGGCCAGACACGCCAAGAGCCATAGCTCCGCCGATTGAGAGGTCCAGCTTAAGCCTGACGGGAGACGTTGCAGACACTGCCTGGAGGATAGCATGCTTCAGATTGAGCATTGCCGTAGAATGATCCGGAGGTGTGGTGGCAGAGGAGACGACAGTGAGGAAAGCGCGAGCAGTATCGTCCGAGGCAATGGACAAGAATCTGATGGCAACAGAATACCACAGAAAGACGCCACAAGACTTTGCTTCAAATTCGGTAAGCGCTTCCCCTAGAGAGATATCGTCAAAGATACTAGGTCTAGCATCTTGGAGGAGGTTCAAACATTGGCGAGAATATTCTGGTACATTGTTCACAACCCCTTCTCCGTCTGCCTTCATTTGATGTATATGGCAGTGAGGGATCCCAGTCAAATGATCCTCGATATCTGCTTCGGGCCGCGCAGTGATAAGGATGCGAAGGTTGCCGGGAATGTTTCTTGCGTTTTTGAATGCGGCCAAAATTCGATCTCGGCTTTCGCACCGATCTAAGCCATCGATTACGACTAAGATCGGTCCAATGATCGATACTGCGTTGAGTGGCTCAATGATGAGACCAAATAGCTGTCGCTCGGGATCATCAGTGGGCAGACGTGGTTGCTTCGAGATGGCTCTGGAGATGCATATCTTCAGCTTCTCGTCGAAAGCAACTAGCTCCCGGGCAATGGAAGTGAAGATTTTGGATGGGTCTTGATGTCCCTTGTCTAGGAAGATACTGGCACCCAATCGCTTGCCATATTCAAACATGGCAGCGGTCGAGTTAGCAACACATGTCTTTCCACATCCGGGAGGACCCACGAGAAGGTATACTGGTGCTTCAGGCTGTTGGCAGACCACCCATCGTGCGACGTCGTCCAGGACACCTTTCAAAGAACCTGGAAAGCATACGTTCTGCGCGTTCCAGCCTTTTCCGTGAACAGGGAGGTTAATCGCGGCGTCTAAAAGAAGTCAACCAACAATCGCTATATACTTATGTGGTGAACCTACTGACGTCATGAACGTCCTTTGCGACGTTCCCAACCTTTTCTAGGATTCGAAGCGTGGACAGCACCCCGTGAAGAGAAGTGTTACTGACGAACTCCATCCTGAGAGCGGCAAAAGCCTTCTCGAAGGAGGCAATAAGGATATCATCGTGTAGCATAATGGCCTGCATTGTCTTCATCGCTAAATCCGAGTTAATCGATAAACCTCCTGTCGATGAAGCGAGGTCTCACTAGGGCTCCGGGGTTTGTAGTACTCTGCCACAAACAATAAGCATTCATTGGTTTTTGCAAGCAATCGTCCAAGCGTAGCCTCGCATGATTCGATGATTTTCAAGGGTTCTGCATCCAGTATAAGCCGATATATTACTGCCATGGTGTCTATAAGGTCTTCGACCTTCTTATTTCTTTCATTTAACCGGACCGCAATCTAGCATCTGTCAAGGAACAAAAAGGCACTTGCAGAGTTCGGAATACCTCAAGTGCCAATGATACACTGTTAACGACAAGACGAGATATTGGATGAAGCTAGTAACATCTTGAGTTAAATGAATTTTATGGCCATTAACAGGATCCTACCTGTGCCACAACTTTGACCAGCTCCGCGATAGAATACAGTGAAACCAGAAGATCAGCCCACCTCGGCGGGATTTTCTGAACTGGAATCTGGTTGATTACGTTAGTAACGAGTGATAGCTTGAGAGGATGGGCCAGGAATCGATTTTGCTCCACTGGGCTAGAAACCGGGATGTCGAAACGCACGGAAATGATGCCACATTCAATATCGTTTCTGTTGTATATCTTGATATCATGAACTAAAGTAAAGTTAATGGCGAGAGAGGACATTAATCTGCTTCACTTACCTTGAAGCGGATGCAGAGATAAAATGTCCATCTGTGAGGATCCGACGGTGTGCGTCTTCCGATGCTTATGTTCACAAAACAACTCCAATGTCAATGAGTTGCCCTTGGACACAGTACTGTCAGTTCGGTAAGATAACCGCTGCATATCAATGATAAATACCCACAAATTATGTTTCCCGCCCCATGTCGGATGAGACTTCTTCGACACCGCAACTGTTTTGGTTCGGTAATATTGATGATGTATTCGAGCAGCTACATGAAACCGAAGTTTCCTAACATGGGGGGTAACACCATGGTGAGTATGAATTTGTTGTCCACTGATGACTATTTGCAGAATCAACACAACAACAAATTGATCAAGCAGAGTCAGTTACTTGTAAGCTCCACGTCCAGTGTTGAGATACTATTTTTTCAACATAGAGTTAGCGTGTGCTACCAAGAATGATGAAACACGTACAACGTCATGGCAGTAGTCGGCAAGTCGTGGAGAGGTCGTGCAATCTCCGAAGAACAGAATAAATAGGGTTCCAGCACGCCGAAATTCCCATCAAAGACGCAGCAACTTATCGCTGCGCCGTGGTCCATTGGCACATTGAAGCTGTGACCTTTCGTGCAACCCGTGATAAAGAAGAGCAAGAAAGTCGATAGGCTCGCTCGGATCAGCCCCGACAAGTGCCCAAAACCTGAAGTAAGTTCATCAGATGCAGTGGATCGTTACTGAACTGATGATATCATTAATGTAGACGAGCGCCTGATAAGCAACATGCACAACAAGGGATCGGACTAGAATAGTAGGGCACGAACTAAAAGGCAGTCCTGGAGAACTTCGTGAAAGACTTTTGTCGGAAAGCGTGGACCGGAAGTACAGCGTGAGCATGAAATCGCTTCTTTCAATTGATTCAAATTAAACCAAGTCCAGACACGCGCTTTGTGCGAGGCAATGTACTAGAATTGGGTTCACCAAGTGGGGCTGAGGGCACACTGGACCCTACGGGCGCAAAATCCATGAGCCCGTGGAATTTTTAGGCTATGAGAACAAGAACTGAAATCCACCAGCGATAAGTGGACTCAAGGGCAGAAAGCAACCACCGACTGCCCTCGGCTATGTGACCGCATGCCACAATTGCACCCCATTAATCGTGACTGGAGGGTGGCGTTTTCAATTGCTGAGAAAAAAGTGCATGTGACCAACGTACCAGCGAAAGTCATTGTTGTGCATTTAATGACTGCAACAGGTCTTTGCAGAGCATTTTCTTGCCCCGCGGTCATGCTCAGCCTCGGAAGACGGCGCAGTTTGGATCTTAGTTAGGGCAAGGGGCGTCATACACTGGTAGAATGGTGGATCACGTATATTTATCTGTCGGATCCGGATGGTTTGGCATAGTACCTCACGCAGGAGGAAGCCGTGCATTTAACCGATTTTCCGAGCTCGATCGTCCACTTTCATCTGATGGGTTGACTGAATGGCGATTTTGCATGGCTTAATGTGTATTTAGTGATGTCACAAGTAAAACGATAAGGCGGTGGAAAAATATTATAAAAGGTATCATAATGGAACACGTTGTGGAGCCTTGTTCACGTACATTAGCATAACTAAATGTGCCGCCCAAGGCACATTGTACCAGACAACGAATTATTGAAGAGGTTGCTCCCCCTTTGGTAACTTGTTTAGTCCAGCGAGGATTAGCTGAACCTGGGATCGGAGGTAAGGATCATCCAATTTCTTAAATAACCCCGTTAGCAAGGAAAAAAATTAAGAAGACCAATAAAAATGGCCACGTACGGAATTGTCGAGCCTCTCAAGGAGCTTCTCAAGCATGGCCATTAGGTCTTCTTTTGGCCCAAGCTCCAACATAAGGAGGAAATGGTTTGAGAAACTGAGTAACTTGGCTTTGAGAGAAGGAATGTCACAACAATCCTGAACGTCCTCCAGGTGCGTTACCCAGAAATTGTACGCATATCTAGTGGCCTCATCAATGTAGAGACGAAGGTGTTCCGGTACTTTTGGAATGGAACTCGATTCGATCACATAATTCTCGTTCCTCTCGGCTCGGTAAGCGCGGGAGTACATATTTGAGGCAAGGCGCATTTCGAGGAACTCGATGCAAATATGAGCCACGCAGGAACTGGTATTTTGGCTGACCTGTAAGTCGATGTGTGCGCATGTAGCTACATCCCTGGGTCTTCTTGAATGTTTTGACGTTGGGTAGCGGATAGTAGACAAGAAACGACCAGCAGCATCATCATGTTTGAGCAGCCGTTTTGGAAACATTTTCTTTAACACTTCGCTTGTCTCGTTAGACTGGAGACCAATAACTCCGAGCGCCGCAGCTCCGCCGACCGAAAGCTCCGATTTGAACCTGACTGGAGATGTTGCTGTCAGCGCCTGCGAGATGGCTACCTCCAGGACACTCATTGCCTTGCTGTAATTTGAAGGCAGCTCAGCGGATGAGATTTCGCTGAGGAACGCGCGAGCAGTGCTGTCTGAAGAGATGGCCAAAAATCTAATGGCAACTGAGAGCCACAGGAATGCGCTGCGAGACTTCGCCTCGAATTCATCAAGGACCTCTTGTGAGGAGATGTCAGCAAATATACCCGACCTGACATTTTGGAGTATGTTTAAACACTGCTGGGCGTACTCCAGTGCATCATCGACCAGTCCCTCTTCGTCTGCTGTCATTCGCCGTACGTAGAAGAGGGGATGATCAAGCAAAGCATCGATAGAGTCTTCTGGCCGTGTCGTGATCAGAAAGCGGAGGTTCGCGGGGATATTGACTGCTCCTCTGAGGGCAGAAAGGATGTGATCTTGGCCGCGCCATATATCGAAACCGTCGATCACAATTAGGACGGGGCCTAGACCCGGCACATTGTTGAGTGGATCGATAATAAGTCTTTGGAGTTGATGCGTTGAATCAGATGTAGGAAGGTGTGGGTCCTGAGAGATGGCTCTGGATATGGACGTTTTAAGTTTGCTGTTGAACGCAGCTAACCCGCGGGCGATAGAGGTGAGAGCATGAGTAGAGGTCTGATGCTCCTCTTTCTCCCTATCCAAGAATATGCAGGCGCCCAATCGTCTGTCGGAGTCAAATCTCGCAGCAACGGTGGCAGCAATACTGGATTTCCCACATCCAGGAGGCCCGACAAGGGCGTAAATCGGGTTCCCTGTGTCTTGGAGAAAGGCCCATCTGGAGATGTCATCAGTGATGTTCTCCTGGTAACCCCTTGAGCACATTCGCTGGGACCGATAGCTTGTTCCAAGGATGGGGAGGTTGGTTGCGTTCCCTCGTATGATAATCAATAGATGTTCACTTCTGTAAAATGTCGACCTACAGATGTCCTGCGTATCCCTTGCAATTTGTTCAACCGTTTCGAGTACTCGTGTTATGTGTAGAGCCTCATACAGGCAGGTGTTGGTGACAAACTCCATCCTGAGTGTGGCAAAGGCCCTTTCGAAAGAATCGATGACCTCGTCAATATTTGATATTGCACCATGCATCATCTTCAGGACTGGGTACATGTAAGTCGAGAGGGTGCCATAAGAAGAATAAATCTTACGGAAATTTCGGCCTCTACAGTAATCCGTCACGAATAATATACATTCTTCAGTTGTTTGTAGCAGTCGTGTTAACGTCGGGCCGATCAACTGGGAGCCTTTCAAAGGCTTCCCTTCAGTAATCAGCCAATATATTGCTGACATCATCTCAATAAGCCCATTGATCCTCTGAACTCTTTCGTATTGTCTGGCTGCCATCTGAGGAATTCGGTTAGGCTCAAGATATGATTGAGTTCTTAGGTACCTCAATTGCAACTGCCATCGCTGAGACAACAATGCGAGCGATAGGGTCAACCTGGTGATATCTTATTTCAGCGGAGCTTGTCAATGGATGATATAACTATACCTGTGCCACGCCCTTCACCAGCTGTGCAATAGAGATCAATGACGATAAAAGTCGACCCCATGCAGGCGACAGCCCGTTGGCATCTCTTAGGTCCTGAAGATGATCAAGAAAATGCTTCTCCACCATGCCGCGCGAGTAGACGCGGACGGTACCACATTTAAAACCTCGCTTGTTGTACAACTGAATGTCATTATCTGGGGACAGCTTGAGAAAGGAAGAGGGCATTTAACTGTGCAAGCTACCTTGAAATGGCACAAGAGAAAAAATATTGATGGTCATAGAAGTTCCGACCCTGTGCGTTTTCCGAAGGTCATGGCGACAGAACAGTTCCAGTGTCAAGGAATCATCCTTCGAGACGTTGCTGTCACGTAAAGATGCGTTTGTATATTGCTCCCTTGCAGTACATACTTACTATGTGTCTTTTTCATTCCATGTTGGATATGATGTCCGTGATACTGCTATCGGCTTTGTTTCGGTTCTTCGTTGACCTACCCTGACAACAACAGAGAAATGTAGGTCCATGAGCTCAGGCGTGATGCGATGACGAGTGGTAATATTGTGCCCATGAACAACTTTCAACGATAAGGATGCGGAAAGTATGAATGCGTTGATAGGGCACTCACTTGTAAGCTCAATGTTAACTGTGCCAATTCCTCCCGTGTTGATGGAAGCCACTTGGTACGCAGCGAGACAAGCTTTGGACAATGCCATTAGAAGTGGTCAAGAGAGTGTTAGATGGTGGAGAGCTCAGACGGTTTTTTGAAGCCCAAAATATAGTTAATTCTAACAGGCTGAGGTGATGCGATTCCCATCAGATCCCTGGACTAATAAATGGTCCATTCACACTCACCGGATTGCTTTGCCTCCAAGGATGCTAAACAGGATGGAAATACCACAGAACTTAGAAAGAGATACCCCCTTCATTGCCTGACAGATAACATTACGAAAAATAGACGCTCAAGGAGCACAGCCGACGTAAGATGGGCGTTCGGTAGCTAAAAGAACGCAGTCAGACGACTCCAGCGTGGTGGCCTGCATGCATAACATATCGGAAAGCCTGAACCAAACGAACGGTAAGTTACAGACGGAATGGTTCGTATTCCGTGATTGACTCGTGTTTATGAACAGGCATGCCAGCTCGACCGCCAGCGGAGAAGCTTCTAGCAGGACGCCACAAGGAACCAAACGTCTTTGAATGGTACGCAATAATTCCACATTGATTCCTGACGTGAGGAGAACAGGCGGAGTGACACAAGGGCAATGTCCAAGGCGTGGGAAGAAGTGAATATATCAATCCTGAACATGAGGACCTCTTATCCACCAATCGAGGGAATGGATTTTTGCTACAATCACCCTACATTTTCTGCTCAGGGATCGCTAGTCACTAGTCACTGGTGCCCAAAGCATGAGGTCAATACCTCGGTGGTTCAGGGGTAGTTTGTCAGGCATCTGACACCGAAATAGAATCAAATACATGGATCAAAGGCTGTTTGACCCAGAATGCACATAGCAATGCTACACGCCGAAAAGCAACAACTGAAAGGGGATATAAGGATCGACTAGCTAATGGGTACAAAACTGAGGGCATGGAGGACACAAACGCAGGCTGCATGAAGGAATAAAAAATTACTCTTCGTCATCATCATAAGGTGCATACTCCACGTTCAACGTGACCGGGGTTCGGAAAGAGACTCCTTCGCATGGTAAATTGAAACGGATGATAATGGCAAGGTGATCCCCTGGCTGTAGTGGACACTGACGGTGTGGATCCATTTCAAAGTGAAATTTATTGCCCGCCCAACGAACGATGGTTGATGACACCTCTCCTGGTGGGGGATAGAACCAAGGGTACTTCATCTGGTCGGCGACCCCTTCCTGTTCATGGAATACTGAAGGAATATGTCTCGCCCAACTTGGGAGGCTATCCTGAGATCGAGAAATAGCCACTCCAATTTGGGCGTCGGGCGGTAACCGCTGGTATGCATCATCTATGGTCAAGTTAGACCGTTCCGAAGGGGCTGGGTACAAACTTACCGTAGGTTGTTCGGTCTACGACTAATCCAACTTCCTTGATTATCCGACGAATTCGGCCATTTTCATCCGCCAAAGGCACGACGGGAGGCGTGACCATGAGGCATAAGGAGGAGTTAGCTGTTGCCCTTCCTGTATATTCCACATCCGCTTTAAAAGAGCACATATTACGGCTCGAGAGCCTCCACGCCGGATACATCGGACAAATGCAGACAGCTTTATAAAGCTCTGCATCGGCGGTCGACTCCCAGGGCTCTGGATCGTGGTCTCGTTTGCCATGTCTGTGACCCGAATCTTTTATTCCAGTTAGGAGTTTGCAAAACTGAGACCGGAGGTTGGCGCTGTTTAGTTCCTAAAAAAAGATGGGGCTCAATTCTGTGCGAGCGTTAAACCGACGAGGGACACTTACGGAACGCTCAATCACCGTGATAAGCCTTTGGAGGATGTCTTCCAGTTCTTGATCACGGCCTTGCTCGAGTTCCAACAAGTGAAGAAAATGCTTGGGGAAACGAAGCAACTTGGACCTGAGAGAGTCAATAGCACAGAAACTTCGGACATCCTCCAAATGGGTTATCCAGGACTTGGACGCGTATCGGTATGCTTCGTTGATATATGGGCGAAAATGGACAGGTACCATTTCCACCAAATTAGGATCGATAATGATTCCTCGATTCTTACGGACTCGACAACTACGGACGCATATATCTGCGGTAAGACGAATGTCGAGGAAATCGATGCAGACGTGAGCCATGCAATTATTGACGCCGTGACTATCCTGTATATTTGCATGAGAGCAGATAAAATCACCGGTAGCTCCCTTTGCGCATCTTGATGCTGGATGAGGGATGGTGGACAAGTATTGACTAGCAGCGTCATCATATTTCATCAGTTCTTGAGCGACCATTGTCTCCAATACTTTAGTAGTTTTGTCGGAACGCAAGCCAACTACACCAAGGGCCGCAGCTCCGCCGATCGAAAGACCTAGCTTGAGCTTGACAGGGGATGTCACAGACAACGCTTGCTGAATGGCATGCTTCAAGGCGGCCATTGCCGCAGCATGATCACTTGTACCACCGTGCCTCAGGATCTCGGTGAGGAAAGCTCGAGCGGTATCGTCCGAGGCAATGGACAAGAATCTGATGGCAACAGAATGCCACAGAAAAACGCCACAAGATTTCGCTTCAAATTCAGCAAGCGTTTCTTCTAGGGAGATATCGGCAAAGATACTAGGTCTAGCATCTTGGAGAATGTTCAGGCACTGGCGAGCGTACTCCGATACGTCATTGACAAAACCTTCTCCATCTGCCGTCATTTGACGGATATGGCAGTGAGGAATCCCAGTCAAGTGATCCTTGATGTCGGCTTCAGGACGCGCAGTGATAAGGATACGAAGATTTCCAGGAATATTCCTTGCATGTTCGAGCGCGGACAGAATGCGAGACCGGTCTTCGCATCCATCTAAGCCATCAATCACGACCAAGATTGGCCCAACAATCGTCACTGCATTGAGCGGCTCAATGATGAGACCCTGTAGTTGTTTCTCAGGATTCTCCTTAGGAAGACGCGGTTGCCTTGAAATGGCTCTGGAGATGCATATCTTCAACTTGTCATCGAAGGCAGCTAGCTCCCGAGCAATGGAAGCGAAGATGTTGGATGGATCTTGGTGTCCCTTGTCTAGGAAGATACAAGCACCCAATCGCTTTCCACATTCAAACATGGCAGCAGTCGAGTTAGCAACACACGTCTTTCCGCATCCGGGAGGACCCATAAGGAGGTATAGCGGCGCTTCAGGCTGTTGACAGACAACCCATCGTGTGACGTCGTCCAGGACACCTTGCAAAGAACCTGGAAAGCACATGTTTTGCGCATCCCAGCCTTTTCCATGCACGGGGAGACTAATCGCGGCGTCTAAAAAACGTCAACCAACAACAGTTATATATTTATGTAACGCTGACATACTGATGTCATGGACGTCCCTCGCGATGTCCTCGACCTTTTCTAGGATGCGAATTGTATACAACATTCCATGTAGGGAGGCATTGGTAACAAATTCCATCCTGAGGGAAATAAAGGACTTCTCAAACGAAGTAATGACTGCATCAACATGCGGTGTACTTCCTTGTATTGCCCTCATTGCTGAGTTCGAGGTCAGTAGATAACCCTTCCGTCAACCATTCGAGAACTCACTAAAATTCTGATTCTGGCAGTAATTCGCAACGAATAATGCACATTCCTTGGTTGTCTCAAGCAACCGCTCAAGCGTGTCCTGAAACGACTTGATAGTCTCCAACGGCTCTGCATCCAATATGAGACGATATATCGTCGCCATTGTCCCAATGAGGCCTTCGACCCTCTTATTTCTCTCATGTTGTTGAACTGCCATCTGGCATTGGTTAAGAAATGGGAATAGGCTTGTGAGGTTCGAAGTACCTCAATCGCAAATGCTACAGTCATGAAGGCCAGCCGAGCCATCGGGTCAAGCTATAGCATCCCGTGTCAACGAAGTTCAATGGCTGTCAACAATCTTACCTGCGCCACGGCTTTGACCATCTGCGTAAGAGAATTTAGGGAAATCAGAAGGTCGGCCCACATCGGTGGCATATTCTGAACATGGCTAGTCTTGATTATATTGGTAATAGTCGTTAACTTTTGAAGGCGGGCCAGAGATTGACTTTGCTCGGCGAGATTTGGGGCACCGCAAATCGGGATATCAAAACGTACGGAAATGGAGCCGCATTCAATGCGTTTCTTGTCGTATACCTTGAGGTCATGATCTAAAGCAGGGTTGATGGCAAGCAATGACCCTCATCTGCGTCGCTTACCTTGAAACGGGTGCAGAGATAAGATGTCAATCCTCTGTGAACTTCCAACACGGTGGTTTTTCCGATGTTCATGTTCGCAGAATAACTCCAGCACTAACGAGTCACCTTTGGACACATTACTATCGATTCGATGAGAATGCGCCTTGTCTCTCTATTACAGTTACTCACTAAGTGTGTTTACTGTTCCACACTGGATTCGCTGACTTTGATACAGCCACTTGGTCGGTCCGACGTTCTTGGTTCCCTATGCGTGCAACTATACGAAAGTGAAGTTTCTTGATATGGGGGGTAATATGATGGCTAGTATGGATCTTTTGCCCATTGATGACTATGAGCGGCATCAGTACAACATAATCATACAAGAAGATGTAAGCACTTGTGAGTTCAACATCCAGCGTCGAGATCCGCTTTCTTTCAAGAAGATGTTAGTATTTGTCCATCAAGAGTGTTAGGACACGTACAAATTCAATGCCATGGCGAGAGCTAGGTAGTTTCGTGGCTTCGTGCAGAACTCGTGCAATCTGCGAATATATAAGGTCCCGACATGCCAATGTGACATCTTTCCCATCAAAGACGCAGTAATGTATGGTTTCAGCGTCAGCGAAGCTCGTTGATACCCATCAACCGATTCTCGTGAACCGTCCACATGAACTGCGGTGGAAACCCACAACTTAGAAAGGTAAGAAAGCATCCCAAGCCCGAACCAACCCCTGCCCGTCCGCAGAGCATGGAATAGATTCAGCGAACCGGAAACGGTTGAATGGGCTGCGCCGCTAAACCATCGATGTCACCTGAACAGATAGGCGCCTGAGAAGTGGCATAGCCGATATTAGATCAGGCCAAAATAGCCGAGTGCTTCATGATAAACTCATGTCGGAAAGAGCAGACCAGAAGCACGGGACTACACCGAGATCACATCTTTCACTTGATTCAAATTAAAACGAACCAATTCGTGCTCAGGAGTCTCCAGAACACGCACTTTACACAAGGTAGCCCGTTGGTGAAGGGCTCGCGAAATTGGGCAGAGGGCCAATAAGGAAGGTCTCGCAAACCTATCGCGG